>PVHY01020702.1:0-25049 GCA_004024945.1 Uropsilus gracilis
GGGGGGGGGGCACACCCTATCAGAATCATCTATAAAAAGGTCATTTTTATACTTTTGAAACTTTTTAGATTTTGTAAAAATTAGGATTTTAGCAATTATATTTTTTGAAAAATCTTTGTTTTTAAGACTGTTAAGATTTTTTTTAAACTTAAGATTTTAGTGCTATTCCTTTTGAAGAGTTACTTTTATGTTCCTAAAATTTTTTAGGAACTTTTTGAAATTTTAACTTTTGTCTTACATAATTATGTTAAAAAAGCAAAATGAAAGCCTGTAAGCTTCAATCTATGAAGAGGCTGGGGCTAGGGATCGCAGCCGGAGACCTGCTTGGGGCAACACAGCAAGACCTAGTCACAAAAAATAGCTGGGCGTGGTGGCGCACACCAGTAATCCTAGCTACCTGGAAACCTGAGGCTGGGGGTTGCTTGAGTCTGTGGTATCCTGGGCAACGTGAGCCTATGGTTCCATGGGCAAATAGCGAGACCTAGTCTCAAGTAAATAAATAAATAAATAAACAAAGAAAGAAAGCAAAATGATCATAGGTATAGAACAACTTTGTTTTTGACTTTTAAAGAACCAATTGTTTAAGCTATATGTATTTAATTTTAGCAATACTTTTAACAACGGATATTTTTGTAGTAACAAAGGTAGAAAATTCCTGAATTAATGAAGTAAGGGTGGTTTTTGTTCTAAGATGGTGTTCAAGCCTAAGGCCCTGAGATTAAGAATCTTATGCTCTACAGACTGAGTTTGCCAGGCACAGGTCAAAAGACAGGCTTTGAGCATATTCCTTATTTGATGCTGATTTTAAGATTCACAGAATTGATATATCTTTTGTCACTGAATGTGCTAAATACCTAACATTTTTTTATTTAGCCATAATATACCTTTGACGGAAGTGATTTTTAACTAACTTTTGGATTTATTGTACCTGTGAAAAGTTTTTATTAATTTTGATAGGGTCGTTGTATGCGAGCAAAATATTATATATGATTGTGGCATATGACAAGAGAAGGGTTATTTTTTACTATGTTAGACTCTGCATCAAATGTTGCTTAGCAAAAACACCCCAGACACATGAAGATAAGGACAAAAGAGAAAGTTTATTAGAAAAGCTCAGCTGAGGGTGACTGAGCCAAGGGAGACCCATTTGCAGGTCTTTTTATATCATTTTGCAAAGTTTAAATTACACATTTGCATTCTTATTCCAAAACCAAGCAGAGGTAAAACATGGCAGACATGTTTAGAGACATACATTAAATTTACAAGCACAGGTGCCAGGTTATCTACCAGGAAGGCACTGCCTGTTTGTTTTCCTTTCCCAGGGGCGTGCTGTCCCCTGGGAGGAGGGAGCTGCCTGTGCCATTAGGGGAGGAGACACTTTTTTTTAACTTTCGTGGTGCTTAATGTGAGACCTAGTCTAAACTTTCTGCTATACATCAATTATAGACTACTTAAAAGATTTTTAAGTTTATGTCTTTTATGGGATTTTTTTTTGGGAAATCTTTTTGTTTCAAAAAGTTATTTTGACTGCTCCACCCCGATTGCCTTGGGGTGGCAAGAATTGTTAGTTCTTAAGACAATTAAATGGACTTAAAACTAGTTTTTCTGGATGAAGCTCCAATTTTTCCAGAGAATAGTACTTATTTATATTCAAGCCAGAGCTCTCACTGTTTTCTATTCCTCCTCTGGGGCTAGGTTAAAATTGCCCCTTTCTTTGAGTTTTCTAAGTGGGGGATTTTTAAATGATTCTTAGTGGCTTAGTGATAGACTTTTTTGCATCAGGGACAAAGGAGACACAGATTTTGGAAGTTGACTTACAGTGTCTCTTGAAAGGTCCCAGGTTTTCCACATTGAAATGCCCTATGGTGGTAAGTGCGCATTTCAACATTTTGAGTTTTCCTACCTGCTCACGAATATTACTTTCCCTGTAATTTTTTTTAAACTGATTTTATTTTGGAAGTAGCACCATTTGGCCATTTGTTATTGTTGTGGCACAAGTGCAGATTAAAATATCTGTGATCTCTTTATTTTGGATTCTTTGTTCCACTACCCTGTTTACTTGGTGTGGAACTTTGCTCTGTTCTCACTGAGACCTTTCTACACAGATCCTGAGCTGCCTTCTCTGGCTCATTTTTATCTGGAATGTGCTGTGAATTGCTAGCACACTATTTTATCTGATCGAAACGAACTTGATTTTCAGATGTTTTTTTCTGATAGGGTCTCTTTATTCACCTACCTCAGACAGTATAGTTCCAAAAAATAGCTGGGCGTGGTGGCTTGTGCCTATAATCCCAGCTACCTGGGAAGCTGAGGCTGGGGATTGCTTGAGTCCGTGGTACCCCCGGCAACGAGAGCCTGCGGTTCCACAGGCAAAAATAGCGAGACCTAGTCTCAAAAACAAAACAAAACAAAACAAAACAAAACAAAAAAACAAACAAAAGTATTTCCTGATTTATACTAGACTCATCCTTAATATTTTTTACTTTCTGTCTTAACAGTCACTGCTCTGCTCAACCTCATCAGATGTTGCTGATGTGATAAGACTGCCTCACTCGGAGTTCTCCCTTCTAGGAGAAGTTGTTTAGCAAAATTTTTTACTCTATATGAATGACCATGTTGTTAAGAATTTTATCGGCATTGGGTGGTCTTTTAGGTGGTCTCTTACATTAATCCCAGATGCCATCGATTTTTAAGCTGTGTTCCTCTTGTCCTGGGTAGCAATTTAAGGCAAAGCCTACCTCATTATTTTTATAAAATTTTTATCTTGTCTCTCTCTTTTCTGAAAGTTTTTCCATATTCATCAGTCCTGGAGTGCCTTGCTGGTCTGGTCATATTGGTCACTCCAGCTCTTCTTCTGTTCACTGCTCATGGGCAGCTGTGGTGTTTCTAGTGTTTTATTTCTTCTTCGTATAAAGTTTAGAATAAGACAATGTAGGCTTTACTGAACAAAGTCAACGTTAATTCCTTACATGGAATTATTCCCTGTTCACCTGACATAGGCTGCGAGGTCACTTACAGGCAGCCGTAAGTCTTAGTGAACTTGGGGAACCGTTAAGCTCCCAGAAAAGAAACGAAGAGTAGACAGGCAAGTTAAGACTAAAAAGTCATGCCTACAAACTCCCATCAGCTGAACCCCATATTGGGCACCATTTATTCGGAGTTACATGTGAAATGAAGAAGAAATTGAGGAAAAGATAGTGATCTGTGAGGTTAGCCAACAGACTGGGAATCCTGGGAAGCATGTCCAGGTCCAATTTTAATGAAGTTGTGGATGCCCCTTATATACCCCAACAAGGAAGTGTTACAATGATGTAATGAGGAAGTAGCAAAGCATGTATAACATGCAGCAGGAGGATATGGGATGCATGGTAACAGGAAATTTTACCTTTGGGAGCAACAGTCATTCCTAATAGGTATTATGTCTCTTGGAACATTCCAAAAAGGTTAGGGGTCTCGGTTACAGGTAAGAAATGTGCTTTTTCCCCCACCCTCTAGGGTACCAGAGAGGGCTAGAGAGAATGGAGGTGTTCTTATCTGAAGCCTCATCTCTCTACCTACTTCCACATTCCACAAGTAATATTCCATTGTGTACACTTTACACATCTTTTTCATTCATTTGTCTGTTTTGGGACATTTGGATGGTTTCCATGTCCTTGAAATTATAAATAGTTCTGTAATAAACATCTGAGTACAGATGTCCCTTTGTGTACGTACTAAGATTTCCTTTGAATAGATTCCCAGAAGAGTGATTGCTGAGTCAAATGGTAGCTCCATTTCCATTAGTTTGAGGGTCCTCCACATTCATTTCCATAATGACTTGACCAGTTTACATTCTCCACATCCATGCCAGAACTTGTTAGTGCCCATTTTTTTGATGTGGCCTTTCTTAATGGTGTAATGTGGTAACTCATCGTGGTTTTGATTTGCATTTCCCTGATTGCTGGTGATGTTCAGCATTTTTCTCATGTGCCTCATTATCTCATTTGTATTTCCTCTTTGGAGAAGTATCTTTTTAGTTCTCCTCATTTTTTGACAGAGCTTCTTGTTTTGTTTTTGTTAAGTTGTGTGAGTTCCTTGTGGATCTTCGTTATCAAATGCTTATCACTTTTGTAGAGGGCAAAAATTTTCTCCCACTCAATTGGTTTTGTTTGTTGTTGTTGTTTATTGACTCTTTTGCTGTACAGAAGCTTTATTAGTTTGATGTAGCCCCAGCTGTTTATGTTTTTCTTCATTTTTTCCAGCTGTAGATATATCCAGAAAGGGATATGTGAAGTGTAATTCATGGAGGGTTTTGCCCAAGTTTTCCTCTATGTCTTTTATGGTTTCAGGTCTTACATCTAAGTCTTTTTATCCATTTTGAATTAGTTTTTGTACAATGTGTAAGGGAGTTGTCTTGGTTCATCTTTTTTGCACATCTTTGTCCAGTTTTCTCAGCACCATTTGTTAAAGAAGCTGTTATTGTTCCAATGTATGTTTTTTACTCTTCTGTCAAAGATTAGTTGACTATATATGCATGGTTTTATTTCAGGGCACTTAATTCTGTTCCATTGGTCTGATTGTCTGTACCTGTACCATGCTGTTTTAAATACGATGACTTTGTAATATAACTTGAAGTCTGGAATAGTAATACTTCCATTCTCTCTTTTTTTGGTTAGGAGGTTTTTTGATATTTGAGGTCCTTTGTTATTCTGTATAAATTTCAGTAATTTTTGTTCTATCTCTTTAAAGAATATCATTGGAATTTTTAATTTTTATTTTGAGATTAGGTCTCTATTTTGTCCGTGGAACCACAGGCTCATGTTGCCGGGGTACCACAGACTCAAGCAGTCCCCAGGCTCAGCTTCCTAGGTAGCTGGGATTACAGACACACACCACCACACCCAGCTATTTTTTGGGACTAGGTCTCACTGTCTTGCTCTGAGCAGGATTTTAACCTAGCCCCAGCCACTTCATAGGCTCAAGCTTACTGGTATGCACCACTGTGCCTGGTTTTCATTGGAATTTTTATAGGGATTGCATTGAATCTGAGGATTGTTTTTGGTAGGTTAGCCATTTTGATGATGTTAATTCTTCCGATCCATGTGCAGGGAATGTCTTTCCATTTCCTATGTCTTCTTCTATCTCTTTTAGCAGTGTTTTGAAGTTTTCTTTGTATAGATATTTCATGTGTTTTGTTAGGTTTATTCCCAGATATTTAATTTTTTTTTGGTGCTATGGTAAATGGGATGGGTTTTTTTTTAAATTTCTTCTGCTGCTTGACTTTTGTGTATAGGAATGCTATTGACTTCTGTGTTGATTTTGTATCCAGCTTACTGCACTGGTTTACTGCACTGGTTTGGAGAAGTTTTTCTGTAGAAATTTTTGGGTTCTCTACATAGAGAATTATATCATCTGTAAATAGTGATAGCTTCAATTTTTCTTTCCTTTTTGTATCCCTTTTATGTCTTCCTCTTGACTTATTGCCCTAGCTAGAGCTTCCAGTACAATGTTAAAAAGTTGTGGGGAGAGTGGACATCATTGCCTGGTTCCAGATCTTAATTGAAATTATTTCAGTTTTTCCCCATTTAGGATGATGTTTTGTTGGAGGTTTGTCATAGATGTCTTTTATTATATTGAAGTATGTCCCTTTTGTTCCCAGTTTTTCAAGCACTTTACCATGAATGGGTGTTGGACTTTATCAAATGCTTTCTATGCATCTATTGATATCATCATATGAACGTTGGTTTTCTCCTTTTTGATGTGGTGTATTATGTTAATTGATTTCCAGATGTTAAACCATCCCTGTGCCCCTGGGATAAATCCCATTTGGTCATGATGAATAATGCTTTTTAATACATCGTTGGATTAAATTTGCCAGGATTTTGCTTAAAAATTTTGTGCCCATGTTCATTAGGGAAATTGGTCTATAGTTTTCTTTCTTAATGCTGTCTATTTGGTTTTGGTATGAGTGTAATGTTTGCGTAGAATGTGTTGTCAATATTTGGGAAAAGTTTAAGTAATTCAGGTGTTATTTCATCTTTGAATGTCTGGTAGAATTTGTTTATGAAGTCGTCTAGTCCTGGGCTCTTGCTTTTAGGAGTTTTGATGTTGTTAGAGAGTTTTGATGAGTTCTTCAATTTCACTGCTTGTATTGTTGTATTGTTTTTTTAAGTTCTCTATTTCTTCTTTGTTCAATTTTGGGTGTCATTCTAAGAATCTATCCATCTCATCCAGGTTGTATTTGTTTCCACAGTTGTTCATAGTAATCTCTGATTATCCTTTGGATATCTGTTGTGTCCACTGTAATTTCTCCCCTTCATTCGTGATCCGGCTTATTTGAGTGTTCTCTCTTCTTTTCTTTGTGAACTTTGCAAAGTGTTTATCAATTTTTTTTTAAAAAAACAGATTTTGGTTTTGTTGATCTTCTGGATAGTCTTTTTGATTTCTAGATTATTTATTTCTACTTTTATTTTTATTATTTCTTATCTTCTGCTGGGTTTTGGATTTTTTTGTTTTTCCTTTTCTAATTCTTAGAGTTAGGAGATTAGGTTATTTCTTCTGTTAGTTTCTTACTTTTTGGTATCAGAGTGTATTGTTATGAACCTTCCTCTTAGAACTGCTTTTGCTGAGTCCCAGACATTTTGGAATGTGTCTTCTTTGTTGTTTGCTTTGAAGTAGACTTTAATTTCTTCTTTAATTTCCTCAATTACCCAGTCTTCATTAGTAGTACATTGTTCAGTCTCCATGTATTGAACACTCTTCTTGCTTTCTTTTCATTGTTGATTTCTAGCTTGATGCCTTTATGAGCAGATAAAAAGGTTGGTACTATTTTAATCTTTGTTTACTTATTTATGTTTGTCTTATGTCCTAATATATGGTTGATTTTTGAGAATGATCCATGTGCATTTGAAAAGAAGGTGTATTCCTTTCTTTGGGGGTGCAGTGTCCTGTAGATATCTATTAGGTCCATTTGGTTGAGATCTTCGTTTAGTGCTTTTATGTCTTTGTTTAGTTTTTTGTCTTGTTGATCTGTCCTTTGGTGAGGGGGGGGGTGTTGAAGTCACCTAACATATGTATTTTTGATGTCTGTTTTCAGTGCTGTTAGTTGGATGAATTTTGGTGTTCCCTCATTTGGTGAGTATATGTTAATAATTATTATGTCCTTGTGATGTATTGACCCTTTTACCATTATATATAGTGTCCTTCTTTATCCCTTGTTACCATTTTAAGCTAAAGTTTGCTTCATCTGTTACTAATGTGGCTACCCCTGCTTTCTTCTGGTGCTGTTTGCTTTTAGAATTATTTTCCATTCGATCCTTATCATTAGAGTTCATGTGAGTTTCTTGTATACAGAAGAATGCTGGGTTCTGTTTTTTGATCCAGTGAGCTACTCTATTTCTTTCGATGGTACATTTAGACTGCTAACATTTAAGGTGATTATTGACATTTGAGGGTCTGAAGTTATCATTTGGTAGTCATTTCAAGATTCTGCTAACTAGTTTATTTTGTTGCTTCTAGTCAGTTTTCTGTTTGTTTAGGTCTTAGGGTTTCTTGTAGAGTTTCTTGAAGTGGAGGTTTGATAGTGGCAAATTTCTGAAGACTTTGTTTACCTGAGAAGGTTCTTATTTTGCTTTCATAAAGGAAGGAGAGCTTTGCAGCTATAGTATTCATGGCTGGAGTTTTTTGTCTCTAAGTTGTTTGAATATGTGGCTCCAGTCCCTCCTTTCTTGGAGTGGTTCCTGAGAGATATCTGAAGCCAATCTGATAGGTTTTCCTTTGTAAGTTATCTGCTTCTTTTCTCTGGTCAGTTTTATTATTCCTTCTTTATCTTGAACTCTTGGTAGTTTTAACATTATATGTCTTGCTGTGGTTTTCCTCTTGAAGTAGTTTGGTGTTCTTTTGACCTCTTGTATGTCTATTTTCATTTCGTTTTAGGTTTGGGAAGTTCTCCATTATTTCCTTAAATAACTTCTCAATTCCCATGACTCTTCTTCTTCTGGTATTCCAGTGACCATGATATTTCTTTTCCTCAAGGTATTTGATATATCTCTGATCTTTTCTTTGGTCTTCTTTCTTTGTATTTCCTTTCCTTCTCTCTATTGGTGTTTTTATTCTCAACATCTTCTAGGTTACTGATTTCTTCCTCTATTTCCTCTAACCTATTTTCATGGCTTTCCCCTGCCTTTTTAACCTCTTCTATTGCTTTTTTTTGACTCCTGGGTTGCCTTACTTCCATTTTTAAAATAATTCAATATCATTTTTCAGCCCTTTGAGTTTCTCATATCAAGTCTCTCTTTTTTTAAGTTTTTCTATTTCTTCTCTTAGCTATTTAATTAAGGTGAGTTGGGATTCTTTCTCACTGTTTTTGCTCTTTAGGTGATCATTCATGGGTATTTTTTCTTTTAGTTTTCCAATCTCTTCTTTCATCTCTTTGATTGTTCTTATTATGGTCAATTGGGATTCATTTTCTGAATGGAGACATAATTCTTCTCTGTCCTCATTATTGGATTGTGAGGGTTGTATTTCTTTTGGTAGCAAATTTCTTCCTAAAGGGCTTGCTTGACCATTTGTGGCTTTTTTCCTTCCTGTTTGTCTTCGGATTTTCTCTATGCATTGGGACACTGTGGTGATTGTATTTGTTTCTTGGAGTTTATTCTACCTTGTGCTTATGTTGTGTTTGACTTTGTGGTTTTGGTAGGTTTTTGTGTTGGAAGGTGCTCTCTTACATTTAATGGGTTTAGCCACTGGATGTTCAGCTGTTGGTTCTCCCTAGTCCTTTTTGGGAGATTTTCTGACTCCTGTTAAGGGAAATTTGCTGTTCTATAATTCCTTGTTTTATTTTGCTAGGTCTACTGGTGCTCACCATTTTGGTTGGGCTTGCTTTCATTTTCCCCTTTAGCTCGGGTGTGACCTCTTCTCTAGGTTGTAGGTACTACTTGATTCTTTCTCTTGGCTCTGTGTATCTGCTGAGCTCTGGGGTCTGGCTGGGAAATTCTGCAGGGTTGTTGACTTTGTTTGGACTACCGAAGGGCTGACTCTGGTGCCCTGAAGTTGTGCACCCAAAGTATTTCCCATGCTACTGAAATGCTAACCCCATGCCACCAGGTTACTTGGCTCTGTCTGTTGTGATAACCCTTAAGTTCTTTATTTGCACTGGCACTGCTAGGCACCAGCACTGCTGGGCTTCCCAATCTGGAATGCCTTGCTCACCTAGGCCAGAGTATGAATGGGAGAGCCAGTGTCTATTGTGGCACTTTTTAAAAATAAGGGCCATTATTATTTTTTCATGGCACAAAGTTTTTAATAAGGTACTTATTATTTTCTCTGGTGAATATATAGCTAGTGGAGTTTTAAAAGACATAATCCTGGAGTATTTACTTGTTTATATTCTGTGTTTGGTTTTAATGGAGAAGCCAATCACTACAGTGCAGTAAACCATGAGATAGAAATAGCCATCCTTTAGAAGATAAACTGGTATCACTTATGTTTAATTGGTGATTTTCTTACAATCATGATACTTTTTGCATCTGCTACTTTTAAAATTAATTTTAAAGACATCTCTTTATTATTGGTAGACTTGTAAGGTTAAAAATTTAATAATCTGACCATTTTTTTTCTTACAACCTTGATCACATTTGTGTAATTACTGATCCCCTGATGTATGGCCCTCCCTCCCCCCATCACTTTGTCCCCCTCTGGTCACTCTGACTCCTCACTCTCTGCAATTTGTTGCTTGATAAAGTTGTTGACCTCTTGGTCATTGTCTGGCCCATTGGTCTTTTCTGTTTCTCTGGTAAATATTGTAGGTCCATACTGTTTAAGTTTCTAAGAATAACTCTGAGGCAGGAAGACTGTCCAAGTTCATTTGGAACCTCAAATAGGTATGTGATGTTGCTCTCCAGGTTCCTTTATTGTGGCATTTTCTGTTGTGAAATTGACAGTCTCCTTTTCTCCAGACCCATGTGGTTGCTGGGATTCATGACTTGTTCATGCTGGCTGTCTCCTTGTTTCTGGTGTCTGTCCCACGGTACTGCTTCTAATTAAGCCTATGATTTTGGCGTTGGGATCCTGACTCTTGGACCTTGGCATTAGAGGGTTCTGCAGTGGGGACAGACTCCAGTGGGAGGTTTGTTCAGCTCCTCTCCACTCTCATGGTTTACAGATCTGTCATGGAACTACAGCCCCTCCTCTGTGTTTTTTTTTTCCTGAATGGGAGAAGAGGGTGCTTTGCTCATCTTGGTGGCATCTCTGGACCAGGGGCTTGTTTCTTTAGCCCCTACAATGTTGTAGGTGAAGCACTTTGCTAGGTCACTTATGTGACTAGTCTCATAGTCATGTCTAGTGGTGCTGATCTTGCTCAGTTTGGGTCTCCCTGAGGTATGATCATGCCTAGGGCCTTTGTTCTTCTTTTCTTTTGTTTGTCAGTTAGTAGATTGTTGGTTTTCTCATTTCCAGTGAGCTCTGTTAGAAGTGGGAGTGACAAGAGGGGGAACCCCCCCTGCTGGTAGCCCACACACAAGCAGAGGTTCTGCTCTGCCTCTGGACACATAGGAGCTAAAGGCAGTCCTTCCTCACCTGGGATCCCAGTAGGGTTCATACCCCTGACCCCTGCTGGCATCCATGGCCATGGCAAGGGTGTTGTGGGAACTTCTTCCAAGTGCAGGCCTTTCAGAAGGGAACTCAGACAATGCCTCCAGTGATAGACACCATTCTTACTGGAGCAAAGTGGTATCTCATTGTAGTTTTGATTTTTATTTCCATGATTATGGGTGATATTGAGCAGTTTTTCATATGCTTGTTGATCATTTGTATTTTCTCTTTGGAAAAGTCTTTTTTCCACTCTTCTCCCCATTTTTTAACTGGGAACTTTTGCTTTGTTTTTGTTAAGTTGTGTGAGTTCTTTGTTCTTTGTGGATCTTTGATATCAGACCCTTATCAGCCGACTGGAGTGCAATCCCTCCCCTCTCCCCATTCAGTTGGGTGTCTTTGTCTTGGTAGTTGTCTCTTGCTGGACAGAAGCCTTTTATTTGCTGTAGTTCCAGTTGTTTGTTTTCTTCATTTTCTTTGCTCCTGTAGATATGTCCTGAAACATGTTTCTGCAGTATACGTCATGGAGTGTATTGCCTATGTTTTCTTCTATATATTTTATGAACTCAGGTTGACCTAAGATTAATGGATAAGTCTCTTATTCATTTTGAGGTTTTTTGTATGTGGTGTGAGAGTCCAGATTCAATCGTTTTTGTATATAGCACCCCAGCATCATTTATTGATGAAACTATCTTTGTTCCAACATATGTTTATTTTTTTTTTTTTTGGTCATACATTAGTTGACCACACCTGTGTGGCTTTATTTTGGGACTTTCAATTCTTTTTCACTGGTCTGTGAGTCTTTTTTTTTGTTCTAGTACCATGCTATTTTAAATATTATGGCTTTGTCAAAGAAGCAGCAAAACAACACAGAGGAATGAAGACAGCCAGCAATGAGAAAACATGGACAGACCACAAATAAGTACAGACTGGCTGCCCAACACAAGTTAAGACTGAAAACCTACCAGCATGGGTTGCTGAATCCCATGAAAACAGTCTCTCACCCAGTGAAAGTTCACTGCCACAGGAAAGAGACTAATAGACTTAACACAAATTAACAAACAACAAAAAGAGAGGGGTCTGAATAAATGGAGGGGTTTTGGGAGGGGGAGGCATCCTAATAACTACTTACCAATGTTGTGATTTAAATAATAAAAAATAAAAATAAATATTATGACTCTGTAATATAATTTAAAGTCTGGGCATGTACTATCTCCTTTCTCTTTCCTTTTGGTCATGGAGACCTGGCTATTTGTGGTTTATCTATTGCTCCAAATGAATTTGAGTCACATTTGTTCAACTTCTTTGTAAATGACATTTGAGGTTTTATTGGAATTGCACTGAATTGCATGGAACTATATTGCCATATATCTCCCTCTTATTACTGCTTCTGTAGCATCCCATACATTCTGAAAAGCTGTGTCCTTGCTGTTCATCTTGAAGTAATTTTTCATTTTTCCTTTGATTTCCTCATGAGTTCAATAGTTTTCCAGACAATTACTAACATCTTTGAAAAAAGACATTAAAGAAAATATATATGTAATATGAGACTTCAGCACCTCACTTTCTCCTAGGGACAGATCAACAAGATAAAAATTAAGCAAAGACACAGTAACCCTAAACAAATACCTAGAACAAATATGCCTGATAGTAGACATCTACAGGACACTGCATCCACTAAGAACAAAATATACATATTTTCAAGGGCACATGAATCATTCTCCAAGACTAATCATGTACTGGGCCACAGGACCAGCACTGATATCATACCAGTTATTTTCTCTGACCATAAAGGCAGCAAACTAGAAATCAATCATGAAGAGAAGGAAAGAAAGCCTTAGATCTAAAAGAGATTGGTTTCCTCATTAATGGAAAGTCACTGGATTAATGATCAAATCAAAGAAATGAAAAAATATCTCAAGATGAATGAAAAGGCCATATCCTTCCAGAACATATGAGATCCTGGTAATAAGAGAGAAATAGTAAAACAGTCCCACATTAAGAAATGAGAAAACTCCCAAAGAAACAACCTAATCTTACATCTGTGGGCACTAGAGAAAGAACAACAGAACAAATCAAAAGCAAGTAGAAGGAAGGAGGTAATAACATTTCAAGTGTAAATAAATGAGATAGAAATAAAGAAGAAACAAAAAGACAATCCAAAAGATCAAATGAAACAAACAGCTCATTCTTTGAAAAGATAAAAATTAACTCTTAGCCAGATTCACAAAGAAGAAAAAGGAAAAAAACTCAAACACAATCATAAACGAAAGTGAAGAAATTACAAGACAAAGCAGAAATACAGAGGATAATTAGAGATTACTACGAACATTTATATACAGCAAGTTCAACACCCTTGATCAGATAGATATTTAGAATTATACAACCATCCAAAGCTGGATAAAGAAGACAGAGATAGTCTAAATAAACCAATCACTAGCAGTATAATTGAAACAGTAACCAAAACCCTTGCCCAAAGCAAAAGCCATGAACCAGATGAATTTACAAATGAGTTCTACTAGATGTTCAAAGATGATCTGGCACCTTACTTACAAATACTGTCTCAAAAAATAAAGAAGGAACACAATGAAATGCAATACACAAAGTTAACATCACACAAATACCAAAACAAACAAAAATAACACAAAGAAAGCCACAGACCAATTTCCCTAATGAACACAGATGCAAAATTTCTCAACAAATAGAATCCAACAATGCATTGAAAAGATAATACAACATGAACAATTAGGATTTATTCCAGGGAAACAAGACAGTTCAACACATGAAAATCAATTAATATAATTCCAGACATCAACAAAAAGGAAAATGAAAACCACAATATGTGCACAGAATGTATTTGACAAAATTCAATATCCATAGGTTCCCTTAAATTCTGGGGATAGAAGGAACATATCTTAATATCATAAAAACAATATATGACAAATCCGCAGTTAATATCATCCTAAATGGTGAAAAACTGAAAGTCTCCCCTCTGAGATTAGAAACATGGCAAGGCTGTCCACTCTCACCACCACTTTTCTATATAATACTCGAAATCCTAATTAGAGCAATAGGGCAAGAGAAGGACATGCAAGGAATCCAAATAAGGAAAGAAGAAGTAAAACTATCACTATTTGCAGATGACATTATAATATGTATAGAAAACCTTAAAAACCCTACAGAAACTCATGAAAACAAACCAGATCAGCAATGTCGTCAGCTACAAAGTCAACACACCAAAATCTGTGACCTTCTTATATGCAAAAATCAGTCTAAAGAAGAAAAATAAAAAAAAAAAAAAACAAAAAAACGATTCCATTTACAATTGTACCATTGTAAATACTTGGCAATAAACTTAACAAAGATGCAAAATACCCATACAAGGAAAACTGTAAAACTGTTAAAAGCAATAGAAGAAATCACCAAAAAATGGAAAGATATACCCTGTTCATGGATTGGAAGAATTAATATTGTCAATATCAACTTTCTACCAAAAGCAATCTACAGATTCAGTGCAATTCCAATAAAAACCTCAATGTCATTCTTCAAAGAAATTGAACAAGTATGACTAAGGTTCATTTGGAGTTTAAAAAAACCTCAAATAGCCTGAGTTTCACTGACCAAAAGGAAAGAGACTGGAATTATTACATGCCTAGACTTTCAATTATATTACAAAGCCATAATATTTTACAAAGCATGGTACTAGAACAAAAACAGACTTACAGACCAGTGGAAAAGAACTGAAAACCCCAAAATAAAGTCACACAGGTGTGGTCAACTAATATGTGACAAAATAAACATATGTTGGAACAGATAGTCTCATCAATAAATGATGCTGGACTGCTATATGCAAAAAAAAATGCACGCCATGTGCAAAAAAAAAAAACCCTCAAAATGGATAAAAAATTTATATGAAAAACCCAAGTCCATAAAATATATAGAAGAAAACATAGGCAAAACACTCCATGACCTATACTGCAGAAACATATTTCAGGACACATCTAAAGGAGCAAAAAAAAAATGAAGAAAACATAAACAACTGGAACTACACCAAAGTAAAAAGCTTCTGTTTTGTTTACCAAAACAAAGAGACACCCAACTGAATGGGGAAAATATTTTGCACTCCAGTCAACTGATAAGGGTCTGATATCAAAGATCTATAAAGAACTCATATAGTTAGACAAAAACAAAGCAGAAGCCCAGTCAAAAATGGGGAGAATCTTTTACCAATCAATGGAGGACGAAAGCCATAGGGTTGTGACTGTGACCCTAGGGCAAAACTGCTAATATGAGACAGGAGAGGACCTGGACCAACACCTGGAGAAGTCAGTCCTACAGCAGAGTGAGACCCACAATTATAAATGTCGACATACTGAATATTTAGAAAACGGACAGAAAATAAATGAAAAAAGAACTCTCTACCAAAACTTTTCCTGGAAGCCCTCCTGCAATAAATCAGATTTGGAGGAGTTGGAATGCTATCTTTAGTAACAATGTAGGAAGTTAACAATAACTTCTGTAACAATGGGCCCCAAATGGCCAGGACTTGGTTACAAACTGATAGCTGCCTTGATTTTGTCTCTTTCAATTTGGGACCAACCAGAAAAAGTCAAATATGTATTAGTAGCTGCCTTGATTTTGTCTCTTTCAATTTGGGACCAACCAGAAAAAGTCAAATATGTATTAGTAAGCGATCACCTGGCTTCTCATAAGCACACCTGCAGTTTCCCTGAGCCAACAGTCTCCAAACAGGAAACACCTGGAACCTTTCATTGTTTCCTTTCACTCTAGCCTCCCAGCCCCCAGCAGAGCCAGGACAGTTTACATCAAGTAGCCCAGGTTTTGGAGAAAGACATTTCCAGGTTGGAAAGTCCTGGAAATTTATTTAGCCTTTAAAAGACTTACATACATTTCAAAGATAAGGGACTTCAGTTTTATAATGTAAACCCTCTAAGAGGTGGAGAGGGCTCTCTTATTTTTAACTGGGAGAATAAGGCTTCTTAATTTTTAACCATTTATCCTCATATCTTCACCTCTTTCCCTCCTCCTGTTCTCTTGCCCCTGAGACACACTTCCCCTCAAAGTACAGATTCTCTTTCCCTAAATCTATGGTAACAAACCTGCCTCTTAAAACTACTTCTTTCCCTTGCTTTTTCTGGTCTACTTTCTCTGGGTGCCAAAGCTCATATTTTTCATGATGGGAGTAAAACTAATAAATTTCACTGCAGGAGGAGAGGATAGGTCATTTCAGAGTCAGGGCTCTGCCTTAAAGGAAATAGGAGACCTATTATTTTGCTTGTATGATGAACAAGCCAGGTAAGTCCTTTGTGCTCAAGGTCATGGCCATGGAGTTCTGTAATCACACCTCCCTCTCAGACTTCATCCTTGGGCCTGTTCAGCCACTCACCACATGACTTCTTCCTTTTCCCCCTTGTCCTTGCTTCAGCAGCTGCCCTGGCTGGAAACATTATCTTCTTGTTCCTCATTCAGCCTGACTGGTGCCTATACATGCCCATGTACTTTTTCTTCAGCCAACTCTCCATCATGGACTTGACCATGATGGAAACAGTGGTTCCCCAAATGGCAGTTAACCTTTTCTCAGGCTGCAGATCCATCTCTTGAAGTGGTGGGGGTGCTCAGTTCTTCCTAGTGGTCATGGTAGGTGGCACTGAGTGCTTCCTCTTGGTGGTCATGGCCTTTGACCACTATATAGCCATGTGCTACCCTCTGTGGTACCCTATGCTCATGAACTGGAAGAATTTCACCATTTTGGCCTTGGTCTCCTGGATGGGTGGGCTGGCAGACAGCATAATTGACATGAGTGTAGTCTTCAGTTACCCCTACAGCTGCTCCTTGATGGTGGATCACTTCTTCTGTGAGATTACGACAATACTGCATCTCTCGTGCAGATACCTCGTTCTTCAAAGATGTTGTCTATGCTTGTTTTGTGTTCATGCTGCTGCTGCTGCGCCTTGAGATCACTGTGGCTTCCTATGGCCAGGTCCTTGCAGTTGTAGTTTGGATGCCTTCAACAGATGGGAAACAGAAGGCTCTGACTGATGATGTTTTAAATGGTTATGCCTAATTCAGGAACACCAGGGGTTAACAAACCAAGCTGGTCCCAGGCTGGATGTAGTGCCTAGATTTTTAGAATCCACAACTTTTCTTTGATTAGCAGCCTCATCCTAATGTTGAAGATTGATGAACACCAGGGTTGAGCAAAACAAGTAGGTGCCAGTCTGAGTCTCCAGGATGTCTCCATCTCAAGGACATGTAGACACTTACCCACCTCTTTTTTTACTCCGTTGTTATAAATTGCCCCACTGACTTCCAAAGAGTAGGATGCTGGTCTTTCAGACATGTGTCTGCTGCCCTCCTCACTTTGTCAACAAATTGTACCATTTTCCTCTCCCTCAAACTCTGCTTCCTTCTATCAGCTAGAAGAAATTGAGATCAGTGTTCAGTAACAATAACACTTGCTCCTCCGGCTTGACAGTGGTGGGCTTCTACTATGGGGCAGCTGTATTTACCTACGTGCAATGGGCCTATGCTTGGAGTGGACCACTGCGCCCATCATGATCAAGTCCATAATGGAGAGTTGGCTGGGGAAAATCTAGTACATGGGCGTGTACAGGTACCAGTCAGGCTGAATGAGCAGCAAGAAGATAATGTTTCTAGCAGGATACCAAGCCATCTCTGTTTCCACATCATCCTTACCCCAATGCTCAATCTTCTTTTTACACCCTGAGGAATAAGGAGGTGATGAGGGCCCTGAGGAAGGTACCAGGGTAAGGTATAGGTGAACCCTCCCTGCAACACCTGTTTTGGTTTGCCCCTTCCTCTGCAAACTTGCCCTCTCTGATGGCCCCATCTTCCTGCTTCTACTTGTCACACACCACTGCCTGGTTGAGGCCAGGTTGTCTGCTGAGTAAACTGAAAACATTCAGATAGAAAAAGTCAGGGTTCTAGATGATAGATGACCAGATCAACTTCAGGATGAATCTTGCCCCCACTGAGCACTGCGGTTTCCATGGAATGAAGGCCCAAAGAAATATTATTTACATTCTGCCTTTGGTAGCTTCTATTTCTGTGCTTCTCTTTAAGTTCAGCATTTTCCTGGCATTGACTACTAATTATGCAAACTCTACTTTTGTGTATCTAATCTTACTAAGCAATACAAAGAGGTTTGTAACTTCTTGAAATTGTACTTAAATCTAATCATTTAGTTTAAAATCTCATAAATAGCCAGAACACTTTGATAATCTGTTGTTGGCATGATACTGCAAGAAGTACAGAGGATATAAACTCACCCCACCATGCAATCAGGGAATTCTGGGAACAGATCGATTATTTATCATTGACACCAAAGATGGAATGGGAGTTCATATATGAAGACTTGTCAGAACTGGCTTCTATTAACATTTCTGATAGGGGTGCTGTGGTGAAATTGGGGGACTCTAGCCCCAGAATGGTAATGCTGCATTAAGATAGCTGTCATTGTGCCCTGGTGGAGTGGGGGTATGGAGAGTCGTGTTCTCATTAGTTTATTTCTTGACTGCTGTAATAAGCTACTGAATGTTTACCTAATGGGTACGGAGGGAAAAGCAGAGTGTCCCTGGCTGTCTACAGGGCAATCTTTGTAAAATACCTCTTTGGGGTCACACTTTGGTTAAACTTGAGCAGTCTTAGACTGAACTTGTTTTAGCTGTACTTGCTGATAAAAATATACTTGTAAAAATGTGACCCTAAATCAAAACCTTTTTATGTTACTGATTGCTTCATGTTTTCTAAAAAAGTCTGGTTCTGAATAAACGGGAGGCCACAGTCCAGAGAGAGGCTGTGAGCCCTTCTGCCGGAGTCATTTTGGCTCAACTTCAATCCTTACCCTCTCCCTCAGGACTGTTCAATCACATTGTGGCTGGCCAGTGACAAGGGCGGGGGGAAGAGAGAGAGAGAGAGAGAGAGAGAGAGAGAGAGAGAGAGAGAGAGAAAGAGAGATAGAGCACACTCTGGAGAAGTGAGAAAGTAGAGCAGCAGCAAGGAAGCTGGATGCCTCGAAGTTGCCACTACCATGTGTGGCCACAGAACAGGGAAGAAAGCCACACTGTGAGGAGCCCAGGGAAGCATACTGGAAAAACTTATGACCTGTGTAAACTGTAATGGAAGCTCAGTACTTGGAAATTTGCTTCAGATTAGAAATTGTAAAATCTGGGATTTGTCTGGATACATGGAGAGAATTTGAACTGCTGCTGTTTTCATTGTGAGACAACTGAAGTGGTTGCTGCTGTTGTTCTGAGTGAGTCTTGGGTCATTTCATTTTAATTTTTTTATTTTGTAATTATCTTACAATAGTGGTCACTTTTATATGGTTGTAATATACTCCTTATTCCCCACCCCAACCCCACTTTCCCCATTCCCCTCTGGTCACTCCAACTCCTCTTGCTGCAAGCTGTTGGTCCATATTTGGCCCACTGGTCTTTTCTTTTTCTGGAACTATTGTCTATTTCCTGTGGATTTGCGCAGATGAAGCTGCTTGAATCTCCAGGAGTAACTGAGGCAGATGGTCAGGTCGAACACATTGGGAACTTGTAGGACAGATACATGGTGAATTTCTCCAGGATGCTTTCTGGTGTCAGTCACTTGTTGCTGGTTCTGATATCTGGGTTTGCGAATCCAACTCCAAGTTGCTGGTGGTGGAGGTGTTCCCTGCTGGGACAGACTTCCCCAGGTGGTTGTTCCAGTTCCTTTCCTCTCTCCTGTTAGCAGTTCTGCCATGGGGTCACAGCCACATTGCTGTGGCTTTCTTTCCCCATTGATTGGCAAAGGAGAGAGCTTCTTTCATTGCACTTTACTGTGTGTGGGCCTAGGGTTTGGTTCCCCAGTGCCAGAGATGATGCAGGTAGAAATCTGTGACAGATCATCTCAGTTGCTGATTTCACCTTCCTGTCTCAGTGGTTCCCAGCATGATGCTTGTTGACACCCTGCTAGCCCCACCCAGGTGGGAGTATATTTAGGGCCATTATTACTTCCTTTCCTCTGAATTATATCTGCAGCTGGAGAGACTGGATTTTTCATTCCTAGTGCAGGTCTATTGAGGTTGGAGTAGACCAGAGTGGGACCCCCCTGCTGAGCCTGAGCTCAGGCAGAGATGTCCAGCCCCCACTCCCTGCTCACATGGAGGCAGAGGCTGGCTTCCCCAGCCTGAGATCCCTGGGTCTGAAGTTCTTGAGTCCTCAAGATCCCAGTGGCATAGGACTCACCCTTGCCTCCACCCCTGCCAGCAGCTTAGGCCATAGCAGGGGTATGTTGGAGCTCTTCTCAAAAGACCTGTACCTTTCAAAATGACCTCAGCTCCTGCCTCCAGCCCAGCTAGGCTCAGGGCTGAACCTAGAAGGCCGAGACTATTAATCCCCTCTCCTAGGACCCCTGGGTATGCCCTGCCCCCAACCCCAGATATTGAAAAGGTAGAGGCCTGTCCTGAGGCCCCTAGACCCTGAGATCATGAGAACCCGATGGTTCAGGATTTACCCTGTTTCCCACTTGGGGGCTCCCCAGAGGGCAAGGCCTTTTGAGGGGGCCTCAGCCCCTACTCTTAGCCTGGCTTGGGTCAGGGCCAGGCCTAGAAGGTGGGGCCTACAAATCCCCTCTCCCAGATCCAGACCCCTGGTGTTCTACGCAGCCTCCATCCCTCCCCCAAGTAAGGGTGGAGGCCAGGTCTCCCATCCCAAGACCCCTAGACCCCGAGACCCCATGGTTTGTGTCCTTTTACAATTGAAGTAAAAAGAATGCCTTTGGAGGAGAATTGATGATACCATCTTGGCTTCTTCATTGGATTTGAATCTCCTGCTTTTGCAACTGGATTGACAATACCATCTTGGTTTCTTTATTTGACTTGAAGGTGGGACAGCTGTCACCTTGTGGATACACATGGCTGAAGGACCCATGTGTAGTATTTTGGACTAGAGACTGGACTGTGTGGTGAGATTATCAAAGGGGTTCCTTGTAACCTCAGTGACTCTTGTCTGTTTCGTCTTTTTTATAATGTATAAATCTGTTCTTGCCTCTTTTTAAGATAGTTTGGTCATGCTACTGCTTGTGCTGCCTGGGGCAAACCTGGTGAGTAGCTGGATTTAAAGGACCAGTGGCTCCTGTTTGTAAATTTAATTAAGATCTCTGTTTTCTTATCTGATTTCATTTCCATCATGGGCTCTCTAGGGGCTTGGGAAATAAATATTAATCCATGTCTTCTGCAAAGATCTTGACCTCGTTGGATCAAAAGATCTTCCCAGTCACTCAGTCACACTGCTCCCAAGAGACCTGTGTTCATTTCCTGGGGAAAGAAGTGCGGTATAGGGGAGCACACACAAAGGCCAAGGAGAGGGTGTGGTGTAGTCCTCAGGGACTCTGGAGTCTAGCTACCCACTCAAGAGTGTTGCAGGTGGAGGGGACAGCTGAGCAAAGTGTTATAGAGCAGAGTTGCAGGGAGAGTGGGCCAGAGGAAGTGGGTCTTCGTCTCACAGGGGCTGCTAGGTTGGTGTAAGGAGTTAGGGTTTTGAGCAGTCAGGAGATCTGATTGCCCTGTTTTTATGGAACTACCCTAGCTGCTGTATAGGGTCACACCAAGGTACCTCTGGTAATTTGGGTAAGAAAAGATGGTACCTCAGTCAGGGTGGAGATAGATTTGGTGGCAAAAGTGTGAAGTTTCTGCATACATTTTGAAGGTATAGCCAATAGGATGTTTTTTAAAACCTTAATGGAGCTAATATTAGCTCACAAGATTGTAGGAGGAATAAAATGAACTGCTTTTAACATACTTGGCACTGTCATAATATCATTAATAAATTTAAAAATTAAGCCCCCAGTCCTTGCCCAGCAGGAAAGTTTGGGAGGCTTGAAGGGATAAAGTGAGTGAGTGGAACTTAGGGGTACGGGGGTAGAGGTAAGGGGTGAGGGGTGAGGGGTAAGGTCTAAACTGATAATCTGTTAAGCTGATGATCCATTATGCAGATTCAGATCATCAGTCAGGACCCACCCAAGACTAGTCACTCTGAACCATCCATTTGAGTATAAATGCAGCCTTAGGATCCTCTGAGCAGCAGACCCTGCCTGTCTTGCCTGCTATTTCACTTAGTGTATTTCAATACATTGTTTTGTTCTGTTCTGTCTCAGGTGAATTCTTCTACCTCCCCATGCCTCGAATCTACACCTGATTCTCCCCCATGACAGAATGGTGAACCCTTTTTAGTTTTTTATATTAAAATGCACACACATACTATGGTAATTTATGTATTTGTTTAAGATTGCTACATAACTGCTACTTCAGGAAGCAAACTTTCAAATGGTTTTCTATAACTTCTCCTTTTGGAGTGAAGGTATTCTAGATGAATATGTGTGGGAAGCATTCCCTACCTCTCCAGGTCCAACCAAACTTCAGACTTTTCATTCCCATTTCTTAAAGCCGCAGCTGCTTCTCCCCAATTGAACACCACCCTCCTCAGAGCCTGAGACCTGGCAGCAGGTGCCTCCCCCTCCTACATTGTTTGTAGCCTAAAGTTTTCTCCTGGGCACTAGGTCAGATCCACTGTGTGGTTCCAGTGTCCTTGGTGCTCTCACACAAAGTCCAACTCCCTGAAACATGCCATGGGCAAGCAGTTCCCCAGTGGGCAGTGCCCTCTCTCTTAGACAGGTTGTCAGCTTCAGCAGGCTCCCAGGTGGGGTTGAGACCACCTCCTCCTCAGCTCTGTGAATACTTTGGGCTTTCATCTCTCCATCCTCAGCTTGAAACTAGGTTTCAGGTTTGCCAGAAAGTGATTGTCCCACAGGCTCAGAGCTTTATTCATATAGGAGATTAGATGGAAAGTGATGTATGAAATTACTTCCATGCACCCCTGGTGCTCCCCGTCTGATGTTACTTCACTTTTGGTATTGATATCATTTGATAAAAGGGCAGAAGCCTCTTACTCCAAGGAGAGGAAAAAATAAGTGGCCCTTTTAAAACCCAGCTGTTGCTCCAAGGTTCTTCCCACTTGTACCTTAAAACCAGACCACATTCTAGGGCTGGGGTGGGGGTCGGGGGAGGAAAAAAGATGAATCAGACCAGATTCTTAATGTAATCACACTGAATTTATTCACAACATTTTAAACAAGTAAATGAGCAAAGAGTCCTCAATAGTCGGGTGGGGGGAACTCCAGCTTTCTCATTACAGTCTAGTCTAAAGTCTTTCAGTTCAAGTCCAAGTGGAACTTGAACTTGTCCTCCAACCATGTGCATCAGAGAAGATAGTGATGTCTTCAACTCTGGCATCTTCAGCTTCTCCAAGTTTCTTCAAACTGTTCCAGTAGATACTGATGTAAAACCAGCTTTCCAAATTCCTGACCATCTCCAGGTACCAGCTTTCCAGTTTTCAAACAAAACAAGCTTTTTTTTTCTTTTCTATTCCACCTCTCACACCTTCCTTTCCCAGGTCCGCTGTTTTGCAGTGTCTGACTACAATGCTGCCTTCTTGGGCAGTTGCTCTCTGTGTTTCTCCAGCCAGTGCTCTGCACACTTGGACACACCATGGTTCCTAGCCACCCCGGCCTGCTCTTCTGCCACATCTGACACTCCAGCCACTGCTGGCTACTCACAGGAGACCTGCCTTTCACAGTGTCTGCTCACCCTTGGCCCGTGGTTCTCCAGCATCTGACCTTCCTGCCTCTAACTGGCCACTCTCTCCTTTCTTGCTTCCGGTTCCTTCTCACAGTCTTCCTGTCAAACCCTACCTGCCATGGTGAAGTCCTATTTTCAGTGGCATCACAAAGATGGGGCCCTGGCTTCTCCATTCAGTCATGCCACCCACTATCAGTGTGAGAACTGATGATCAGGATAGCATGATGGTAAGAATTCAGACTCTTCATATTTCCCCTTGTATTTTTCAGGCCCCATAATTACTTTTCCTTTGACTTTTGTTTTATTATTTTATCATTTGAATCTGATAAACCTATGTGTAACTTCCTTCTTCATGGTTTTCTCTGAGCTTTCTTAACCCTATTCTCATGTCTAACATTAATTTGGGGAAATTCTTGGTCATTATTATTCAATTGTTTCTTCTTTTCTCTCCTCTCTAGTATTTCCATCTAGTCACACATTTTTGTGGTTGTTTAACTGTTGTTGAATACTCTACTGTGCATTTTTGCTTTTTCTCTCTGCTTTCTGTTGTGTCCCCAAGCTCAGTTGTGTGTGCAACTGCAGCTATCTACTAATGGACCATCATAGCCATCCTGCTTCTGGGACAGTGTTTTGGAACTCTGGAATTTCTTTTTAATTCTTATGTATCCATCTCTGGTTACATTCTGTTCTTGCATGTTGTCTGCTTTTTCCACTAGAGCCCATAGCATCTTAATTATAGTTGTTTTAAATACTCAGTCTGATCACCCCAACATCCCTGCCATATCTCAGTCTGGTTCTGGTTCTTATTCTGTCTCTTCAGATGTATTCTTTTTCTTCTGTTATGCCTTGATTTGTTGTTGTTGTTGTTGTTGAAAGCTAGACATAATTTACTGGGTGAAAGGGTTTATTATATAAGGCCTTTGGTGATATGATATTGAGGTGTGAGAGGGAAAAGGGCTGTAATTAGGTCCCAGGTTGCAGAAAGCCTGAGTTCCTGAACTATGTTGAAAAGGAGTGGAAAGAGTGGGCATCCTTGCCTGGTTCCGGACTTTAATTGGAATGGTTTCAGTTTTTCCCCATTGAGGATGATATTTGCTGTGGGTCTGTCATATATAGCTTTTATTATGTTTAGGTATGTTCCTTTTATACCAATTTTTTTCCAGGGTTTTCATCATGAAAGGATGCTGAACTTTATCGAATGCTTTTTCCGCATCTGTTGATATGATCATATGATTTTTGTTCTTCTCTTTGTTGATGTGGTGGATTATGTTGATTGATTTTCGAATGTTGAACCATCCCTGTGCCTCTGGGATGAATCCCACTTGGTCATGATGGATGATCCTTTTTATGCAATATTGGATTCGGTTTGCCAGGATTTTGTTTAGAATTTTTGCATCTGTGTTCATTAGGGAGATTGGTCTGTAGTTTTCTTTCTTTGCACTATCTTTATTTGGTTTTGAAATTAGTGTAATGTTTGCTTCATAGAAGGTATTTGGTAGCTTTCCTTCTTTCTCAATTTTTGAAAGAGTTTTAATAGTACTGGTGTTAGTTCTTCTTTGAATGTTTGGTAGAACTCATTTGTAAAACCATCAGGACCTGGGCTCTTGTTTTTAGGGAGAGTTCTGATGACTGCCTCAATTTCACTGCTTGTGATTGACCTGTTTAAGTTTTCTTTTTCTTCTTTGTTCAATTTTGGATGACTGTATTGTTCCAGGAATTTGTCCATCTCTTCCAAGTTGTTGTTTTTGTTTGCATATAGATGTTCGTAGTAGTCTCTAATTATCTTTTGGATTTCTTCTGGGTCTGTTGTAATATCTCCGTTTTCGTTTATGAT
>PVHY01020703.1:0-25081 GCA_004024945.1 Uropsilus gracilis
GAACTAGGTCTCGCTACGGGCCCCAGGCGGGACTCGAACCACGATCCCTAGCCCCGGCCGCTTCATAAGCTGAAGCTTACAGACACGAGCCACCGTGCCCGGCTTCCCAGCCATTATTTCTTCCTGATGCTTTTGAATCATTTGTTCAATGACCTGCTGCACTTGACTGTGGACCCAGAAAGCAGACCCTAGTTGGTTTTGTTGACCAGCTCCCAGGATATGGATAAAATAATGACTCAAAATAGACTCTTTTTGTTGACCCACAAAGGGAGATAGAGAGTGACAGAGGTCATTCCCGGGGACAAAGACCAGGGTGTGTGGGGGTGGAGAACTCACCCATCTCCGTAAGTTTCATGGGTGGCCAGCCAGGTTACAAGCACGCCCAGGAGGGCACCCAGGACCCCTGGCATCCCATGGAGGTTGTGAACGCCACATGTGTCTTGGACTTTGAATTTTGACTCAAGGATGGGCTGGAGGACAAAGCACCAGTAAGTCTCATGTGCCCTTTTCTCCCCCATCCTGGGCCATGGGAGAGGTGAAAGGGGGACAACCAAAGACCTCCTTGTTCTTCCCAGAGCCCAAGAGGCATCTGTACCGTGAAGAACTTGTACCCCAGTGTGGAGACGGTCCCAGCCAGGAAGCCAGCCGCAAGTGCCCCAAAGGGTGTCAGCATCATTTCTCCTGCTGTCCCCACCACCACCCCTCCAGCCAGTGCTGCATTCTGGATGTGGACCTACGAGAACAGGAACAGGAACAGGAACTGGCATGGTGCCAGAGGCCTTTTTAGATGATTACCCGCACCCCACGCAACCCCTTCAGCCACAGAAGCACCTGTTGCTTCTGAAAGTTTCTCCACCACCCAACCTCTGACTCCAGCTATAGCAACACCCTCTCCCCATCTGATCCACTGGATCCAGAGCAGAGGAGCCTGTGTCTGTATCATTGGAAAAGTGGCCTTGCCAGGAACCAGCCCCTCCCATCCATTTCTCTGCTTCCCCAAGCCTCCTCCTCATACCATGTCCAGTCGCCCATCCCCGCTGACAAGGGCTGACAAGGCAAAGGTGCTGAGGGTGCTCGCTGTCAGGGAGTAGTAAGTGTTGAGGGCTGTCCGGTGCTGCCCATCCCCCAGAGTAGTCGGTGCAGAGTTGAAGCTTGGCCAGAAGATCCACAGGAAGATGGTTCCTAAGTAGTGGGCAGGGAGCTAAGTGAGAGAAAATAGCTATCCTGCTGGGTTCAAGCTGTGTAATTGCACGCAAGTTTCACCTACTCTCAGCAGCCTCAGTTTGCTCATCTGTAAAGTGGGGATTTCAGTACTGACCTCACAGAGTGAGGATGGTGTGAAGCGCACCACCCATGGCTGAGCAGGCACTAAATGCCCACGAATAGTAGCTATCAAAGGCATTAGCACAAACGGGAACTCCCTGAGTGAAAGCCAGAGGGTTCAGGGTTTTGGTGCTTTGTTTTGTTTTAAGTATCAGAAAATGAAGGGAATAAAGGCAAAGCCATTCACGTCAAGCATTAAGCTAAGTACTTGCTAGAAAGATCAGGAAAATAATTTGTTTTATAACTCAGCTACCTCCTACGGGGGTTTGGGGGGTCCTGCCAGGTGCAGGAGAGGCCTCCACACCTAGCAGTAGGTGGGGTGCTGCCAAAGCCCTGTGTGCCCTTGCAAGGTTCCCAGGTGGCCCCAAAGGGAGAGGAGGAGGAGCTGGGGGACAAGGTGAGGGACCCTGCCGGGCATGGTGGCTCATGCCTGTAAGCTTCAGCCTTTGAAGCGGCGGGGGCTAGGGATCCCAGTTCGAGTCCCTCCTGGGGCCCGTAGCGAGACCTAGTTCCAAAAAAAACAGCTGGGCGTGGTTGCGCGCGCCTGTAATCCGTGCTACCTGAGAAGCTGAGGCTGGGGATTGCTTGAGTCTGCGGTACCCTGGACAACAAGAGCCTGTGGTTCCACGGGCAAAAATAGCGAGACCTAGTCTCAAAAAAAAAAAAAAAAAAAAGCAAGGTGAGGGACCCTGTTGGCTGGTGTAGAAAGGAGACTCGAGGGATTGCCCAGTCCTGAGAGGTGCTCAGGTGTACGACATAGCTTCTCCCTGCAGTCCTGCAGCAATGAAATCGACCACACACATCCTCTGAGGGGAGAGTTTAGGCAGGAATCAGGGAAGAGGCCAGGTTTCCCATCTGGATGGAGCTGAGAGGCAGAGGAGATCTGGGAAGGTAAGCTTTCTGGGAAAGCCCAGAAATCCTAGAGAAGCCTTTGGACTTCAATCAAATTTATCTGTGTCTCAAAGGGCAAGGAGGGGGCCTGGCACGGTGGCTCGTGCTTGTAAGCTTCAGCCTATGAAGCAGCCGGGGCTAGGGATCGCGGTTCGAGTCCCGCCTGGGGCCCGTAGCGAGACCTAGTTCCAAAAAATAGCTGGGTGTGGTGGCGTGCGCCTGTAATCCCAGCTACTTGGGAAGCTGAAGCTGGGGATTGCTTGAGTCTGTGGTACCCCGGGCAACGAGAGCCTGTGGTTCCACAGGCAAAAATAGCGAGACCTAGTCTCAAAAAACAAACAAACAATCAAAGGGCAAGGAGGCCTCGGCTGACCTAAGGTTCCTTGTGTTCTATTTCACAACAAACCCAGAGTGGCAAGAAATGAGAAGTCAACATCTTCTATTTCTGATGTAAGAATAGGCACTTCAGTCACTAGTCAGCACTGTCTGTAAACATTTTAAATACTAATTTCTTTTCCTGCCTCTTTGGTGAAAGTGGAGGAGCAGAAGCCAAAGCGGAGGTGCGAGCCCAGAGGGGGGCTGGCGATGGCACTTGCTCTAGGGTCAGACCCTGCTGTTCCCAGGGTGACTGGGGACCTCCCCCTCCCACCGAAGTGGCCTAAGGAGGTGGGAGTCAGACCCAGGGCAGAGGTGCTGGTAAGAGGTGAGGGGGGGAGGACAGAGTGGCCATGCCCTTGTGGGGGCAGTGGTAGCAGGCTGAGGCTTGTGGGTAGAAGCCTCTGTAGTCTGTAGCTTGTGGGTGGAAGGGGCCCTTGTGGGATTTACACAGGGATGCAAACTAAGGAGAATGATGAGTATGGATCCCAGCCTCTCATGGCAAAGCCCAAGTCAGAAGGGAGTTTCCAGGCGGAATGCCAAGACCATGCCCAGAAATGGTCTTTTCCACTCAGATCAGGGCATCTGGAACAGCCTCCCACCGTACCCCACTGCAGTGGGCCTCACCAATCATGGCAAAAAGGTCTGAATGGTAGACGGAGCCCTGGCGATGCTTGCTCTTCTCCAGCTGGGGCCTGTAGAGGACCCGTGAGAGGACCAGCCCGAAGTAAGCGCCAAAAGTGTGAATAGTCATGGAGCCCCCTGCATCTTTCACCTGGAGATGGGGAGCTGGGCTGGAGGGGCCATTCCAAGTCCCAGCTCCCAGCCCCACCCACCACCCACCCCATCTTTTCCCTGCCCCAGCTTGGTCCTGGCCACCCCCACCCCTGGCCCCATCCAGACTCACCCCCAAGAGACTGAGGAGCACAAACTCGTTGATCCCAAATAGCGCCACCTCCAGCAGGGCCATGAGCAGCAGCTGCGCTGGCCCCGTCTTACCCAGCACCGCCCCGAAGGAGATGAGCACGGCCCCAGCACAGAAGTCAGCGTTGATCATGCTGGGGGCATTGGGGTGGGAGGGTGAGAAAAAGTAGAGACCAGAACAGCCCTGGGGGACGAAGGTGTCTCAGCTCCTTCCTGTAGGTGGGAAGGTATTGCCTCTTCTTTTTTGTGGACAAGGAAACCAGGTTTCAGAGGCTCTGTGATTTCTCAAACAAAGCCCACAAAGGTGGAAGAACCAGATCTTGAACCAAGTGCTCCTCTAAACCCCACCATTTTCCCATGGAGCTCTCTATTTTCCCAACAGCTCTTGGGTAATTAGGGACCTGAAGAAATGGGGAGGTGGTGGTCAAAAGTGTGGGTTGAGGTGGGGAAAAGTAATCAGGCTGTGAGAACCATCAGGGCACCTAAGAAATCCAGCAAAGGGTCAGAAACCCGTATCAGGAAGCCAACTTGAGGGACCAGGGCCTCCAAGTAGACCTGGGAGTGAGCAGAGCAGAGGAACCTTTGCTGCCCACCTCTCCACGCCAACATGGATGTGGCCGCCATGGAAGGAGTGGAAAAATCCCTGGACGAGTGTGGCCCACTGCAGGGCAAAGGCAGCCACGAGGAAGGTGAAGCCCACGCTGCTGAAGCCGTAACGCTGCAGGAAGGCCATGAGGAAGCCGAAACCCACGAAGATCATGGTGTGCACATCCTGGAAGCCTGTGGGGGCATTCGGGGACTGCTCTAGCCACCACCCACCAGCACCAGTGTCCACCAGCCAAGGCCACTCTAGGCTGGAGGCCCGTCTATAAAACTCCCCAGGCATGGCAGGCCTCCCAGCCCCACCCGCAGGAGCTGGCCAGCTTGGAGCAGCAAGACCCAGCCCATTCCTACCACCAGAGAGGCAGAGAGCCTCCTGCTCGCCTCACTGTGCCCACTGTTTGCCTGGTCCCTGAGTCTCTTAAAAAGACCAACATGTGCGCCCTCCTACTGTAGCCTCCGCCCCTCCATGTGCACTCTCTTCCCTTTCAGAATGAAAGGTCCTTTTGGACATCTAACCTCCATCCCTCAGACTTCAAAGCCTGTACTTCTCCATTTTGAAGACTTAAATGATTTTTAAAAAATAACTTATAAAATACCTTTAAATTGTTAACAGAGATTGCTTACCGAAGGGGAAAAAGGAATTGAAGAGGGGACTGAGCTGTAAGACTTCAATGCAAATGACACTTTCCTGGGAAGGGGGTTTGGCTTTTCAGTCTGTTTTTTTTCTATAGTCTGAATATTTTAACTTTATAGGTGAATTACCTGAGTTTTTAGTGTCAGTGGGTTGCTGGGCAGGGAGATTTGAGATCTTTTCTGTTTGCTTTCTCTTTTGTACCACTATGCATAAAAAGGCAAGTTAATAAAAATAATATATAATACTGAAAATGAGATAAATACCAATAATTTGCTCTAGTATTCATTTGCTCTTGCTTCCCCATCTACGTATAAATAAGATTTGAAACAGGACCTAGGATGATGCTCAGCCGTGCATCCGGCCTATTTTCTGTCTTGGTCCTTATATCTAGTAATTCCATGCTGTATCTGTGGTTTTAATCAAAAACACTGGAGAAAGAACATCATGAGTGCTGTTACTGCATTTTTGAAAGTGATTGAGAAACCAAAGGGTCAACCGTGACCCTAAACTCCCCCTTTAATGCTCCACTTGAATTTCTCTGGGAACTCAGTGCCAGGAAATGCCACCTCCCCTGAAAACAGGGCTATTCCCAGCATTCCAGTGACGGATGCGTACTGAGCACCAGACACCAGGATCCAGAAACTGAGCTGCCTCGGGCAGCAGTGGAACCATCTCACCACCCTGACTCCGAGGACCACCCCCCACTGTTTCCCCTTTCTCTTGGCTGCTTGGAAGCTCAGAGCTTCATCTCACCTGCAAGGCCCCTCGCCCTTACAGTGTGCATTTCCTGCACTGCGTCTCTATTTTTCTTACTATTGAACTAGGCTTTTTGTTGTAAATGACCTTAAAAAGCAGGACAAGTTAAAAAACCATGTTTAATCGGAAGCATCGATGGGTCAAAAATTTATTATTGAACTTTAGATTTTAATCAATAGCTTGAGAAATGCAAACGTTTATGATTTCCTTTGTGTGATCCAAGGGCTGATAGGAAAGATGTTTGCAGCCCCAGGCACAAGGGGTGTGTGCTGCTCAGCTGCAGCATTGGCAGGTAGGGGAGCAACAGTGGCAGGTAGGCCTGGGGCCCTGTAGCCTCACTGTATGTGCCACTTCTCCAGTTCTGATCTCCCTAAAGCACCCAGATCTGCCTCCCTCTGTTTTAAAACACAGTCAGAAAGAAAAGGCATCAGGCAGGACTCAGTCCACTGACCAAGTTCTTTCATGACCTGACTTCTTTTTCCCTTGTGCAAACAGTAGGGTACCCTGTCTGTTCTCATGCCAAGGGCAGCAAGATAAAGATGGGGGTTGGGTCAGGGCTCTGTGTCCATTATACACTGAATCCACCCCAGAACTGGTCTTGAATGACAATATTTATACCTCCCACCCCCAGGGTTGTTTGGAATAAAAACACAATTCCTTTGCCTTGCAAGTGGAGTCTAAACATCAATATATCTCCCTCCCTGGGCAACATTCCATATAGATACTCTCCAGGGTCTGTGGAGGAGATGGGGTTATTCCAGCTGGAGTCAAGGAGATGAGTATGATGACCCTTCAACATTCTCCCCCCACTAAATCCACACGCTGCTGGTTCTAGAAAAGATGGAAAGCCATCTGGTGCCATCCATCTTCCCTTCGTGCCCCTTCTTAAACCCACCAGATGACTTTTAACCCAGACAAGACTGTGGGGCCAGGGAGCAGTTAAAGCTGCGATAGGACTGGATTGACATTCCCTCTGATCTTTGCTCTGACCATGTGACTTGGACAGACACTTTCTGCTCTGAGCCTCAGTTGCCTTATCTGTAAGGTGGGGTATAAAATATGAGGAGGGAAAAGAGATCAGGGAGCTGCAAGGGCCCATCTCCCCCTATCACACTCTGAAAGAATTGAATCCTGGAAAGGATTTAACCTTTTCAGCCACATTTTCCCCATCTTTATCTACTTCACAGACTGAGACAATGCATGTACTGCCCTAGTTCTCTCTAGAACATGGCAGACATGGGAAGGGTGTTGTTATAAATCTGTGGCACCTTCATCTCAGAGTGAGGGGGTGCCTACCGAGGGAGAGATCTGAGCACCGGCCTCTAGAAGACTAGCCAGGACTGTGTTCTTGAAGTAGCCACAGACCCCTCTGGTCCCCTTCCCCATCATCTTCCCATAAGACCTTGAATCCTTCTAGCCTAAATCCCCTCCCTGCAAGTAAGAACCTAGAGCTGTATAAAAATGCATGGCTCCACATATTTTCTTTGAACGCTTTTTCAGGTTTGCTTCTGTGGTTCCTGTAACCCTGATCTTTCCCCCTCTTTCTTCTTTTCCAGTTATTGCCTCATGGGATAAGACACTTGGAATATGGGGGAAAGGCTGTGAATGGGGAACAGAGATTTGGTTCCAGCCTGGGATAATTTCCTGTGGGTAAGTTGCTCTGACTTGGGGAGCCATAAGACCTCACTGGCTCTCCACATCTGAGAGAGGATGTGGGCCAGATGGGCTTGAGAGCTCTCACCGTAGAGGTAACGGCAGACCCTCAGACAGTCATCTTCTGGGCACCAGCTAGTTCCCGCCCAACAACAGTTGCAGAACTGCCTTTCATCTCCTGAAATCAAAGGGCCGGGGTCATGTCCCCTCTGGCCCTATTTCCTTTCACTGGACCCAGGGAACAGGAGAAGACCGGACTCATCAAAGCCTGGGTTCCAGGGACCTCACACCTCCCTCCCTCCCTCCACCTTCCCCCACATCAGGGTCCCAAGTCCATTGAGAGAGAAACTAGGGCATCTGGCCAGGCATGGTGGCGCATGCCTGTAAGCAGCAGCCTAGAAAGCCGTGGGTCGGGGCCAGGGATCACAGTTCGAGTCCTGCTGGGGGCACATAGTGAGACCTAGTTCCAAAAAAATATAGCTGGGCGTGGTGGCAAGCGCCTATAATCCCAGCTACCTGGGAAGCTGAGGCTGGGGATAGCTTGAGTCTGTGGTACCCCAGGCAACATGAGCCTGTGGTTCCACAGGCAAAAATAGCGAGACCTAGTCTCAAAAAAAAAAAAAAAAAAAAAAAAAAAAAAAAAAAAAAAAAAAAAAAAAAAAAAAACCAAAAAACAAAAACCTAGGGCAGAAAAAGAGGTAGAGCCCAGCGCTGTGGCACACACCTTTAATTCCAGCACTGAGAGGCTGAGGCTGGGAATAACCGCTTGAGTCTGCAGGTTCACAACTACTCCAGGCAACATAGTAAGACCTAGTCTCAAAAAATAGCCGGGTATGGTGGCATGCACCTGTAATTCCAGCCTTGGGAGGCTGAGGCTAGGGATTACTTGAGTTCTTGAGTTTGGAATTACCCCGGCAACATAGCGAGACCTAGTCTCTAAGAAGAAGGAAAAAAAGGTAAGATTCCCATAGTTCCTCTCACTGCAGTCCAGGGATGGAAAGCTAGCTGTTCAAGGAGAGGGGCGAGAGCTTGGGAGGCTTCAGAGAGGACTTTCAAACAGCAGAGTTTGAGGGCTTGAATGAAGCCCATGGGAGAAGTGAATGGGCATTTGCAGCAGCAGCCAGGTCTGACCTTTATTTCTCTCAGGAAGAGAAGTGCTGGTCTCTCTTGGCCTGCAGACTGTTCTCTCCCAACTCACTATCTTTCAGTAAATGCAAGACTCTGCCTTCCCACCGTCTAGGCTCACCTTTTCCAACCAAGGGTGGGGGTGAAATGTGAGTATAGCAGAGACCCCTCTGCCTAGTATGGCTGGGAGTCTGACCTTTCACCCCCACCTGCCCTCTATATCCTCATCATTGTGAGCTTCACTTTGTTAGGGTTGGGGTTAGGAGAGGGTCACTTGGGGTCAGTCAGCCAGCAGTCCTGCATGCACAAGTAGGGTAATAACAGTTTGGGTTTGTTGTTGTTTTTTTAATAGGAGACTCCCACACCCTGGGTCTTGCATACCTTCAAACTGAGGCATCCTGTCCATTGCCTAGATGGGGGAAACTGAGGCTTAGAAAAAATCTGCCCAAGGATTTGTGATGAAGTCAGGGAGATGTGGTCACCTCGATCCCAGCTGCTTTGAGCTCTAGCATATGACTGGGTGCCCAACCTTAAGGGAGAGGGTCTTCCCCCTGCAAGTTTCTGGGGGTTAACCTTTCCTAGCCTGGACTTTTTTTTTGTTTTTGTTTGTTTTTTGTTTTTGTTTTTGTTTTTGTTTGAGAGTAGGTCTTGCTATTTTTGCCCGTGGAATTGCAGGCTCTCATTGCCCGGGGTACCACAGACTCAAGCAATCCCCAGCCTCAGCTTCCCAGGTAGCTGGGATTACAGGCACGCGCCACCACGCCCAGCTATTTTTTGGAACTAGGTCTCGCTATAGGCCCCAGGTGGGACTCGAACCGCAATCCCTAGCCCCTGCTACTTCATAGGCTGAAGTTTACAGGCACGAGCCACCATGCCCAGGTTTCCTAGCCTGGACTTTGTTGGCAGGCAGGTAAGCTATGTACAAGGAGTTTGGGATGCCTGAGTCCTACCTACCCCAGCTCTGTCAACTCACTTGAAGGATGATCATGAGCAAGTCACAACCCCTTTGAACCTCAGCTTCCTAGCTCCCTACCTCCCTATTCTCTTTCTTTGGCAGGGTAGAGGCCCGAGGAAAGGCAAAACCCAGCAAAGCTGGGTCAGCTCTGGAGTCAAATCCCAGCTCCCTCAGTTCTGACAACATGAACCTCTCTGAGTCTCAGTTTCCTCATCTTTGTCTACCACATAGACTAAGTGAGACGATGCATATGCCACCCTCAGATATAATCTCTGGAACATGGCAGACACGGGAAAGGGTATTATTACAAACGTGGCACCTTCATCTCAGAAGGAAAGGGTTGCCCACCTAGGGCGAGATCTGGGTACCCAAGTGCCCCCTCCCAAGACATCAGGGAACTCGGATCTTTGCTCCCCACGCCCCTGACCCACACTCACTTGGGTAACGAAAGTAAAATTCATTGTCCGAGTTACTGTGATTGCCCCAGTTCCAGAGGGCAGCGTCGGTTTCGTGGTTGTAGCGGACAAAGAGTGCAAAGAGGATGGCGGTGGCCGCCTGGAAGAGGAGACACAGCAGGGGCAGCTGCAGTCGCCGGTTCCCGGCGCGGCGTGCGGATCCGGCCATGGGATGGCAGCTGTCAGGCTCCCTCCGGGGCTCCTGGAGAGCTGGCGAGGCAGACGCCGCAGGGGCGGCCGGGCTGGTTTCACTTGAGCCGGGTCCCGCCCACCGGAGGGGCCCCGCCCACACGAGTCAGGCCCCGCCCTCGAGCTGGCTAAGTGTGGGGCAGGTTTTGTCAGGACCACCACTGGTGGGGGCGGGACAGGTCAGGCAGAAGGCAAGTACTGGGAGACCACCTGCAGATCCCGTCTCTCCGCTCATCTGATCCTGGTTCTGTCCAGGGTAGGTTAGGTCCTTGAAAATGACCCTGGAAACTTGCCCTGTGTTCTGTCCTGCTGGGGCACAGCTGCCGAGTGGTGGTGGCGGGAAAGAGAAGGGGGACTTGGCCCCTGAAACATGGTGTTCTTTAGAGGGCTTCCCAAAGAATAAGTGGCCTTCAAAGGTCTGGGACTGAACCTCCAAGGTTAATGCCAGAGATTAGAGGGGTTACTCAATCTTTTCCCTAGCAAAAGCAAGATGGAGATGGGTGATAAGGAGACTTCTCTCCAAGTATCGATAGATTAATCCAGCAGGTGATGTCTGAGTCTCGTCAGGTTTTTTTTTTTTTTTTTTTTTGGTTTGTTTTTTGAGACTAGGTCTCACTGTTTTTGTCCATGGAACCGCAGGCTCACATTACCCACGGTATCACAGACTCAAGCAATCCCCAGCCTCAGCTTCCTAGGTACCTAGGATTACAGGCGCATGCCTCCACGACCTGCTATTTTTTGGGACGAGGTCTCGCTGTGTTGCCCAGGCAGGACTCGAAATGCGATCCCCAGACCCCGCCGCTACTCCATAAGCTGTTGCTTACAAGCACGTGCCACTGTGTCCGGCTCAGCAGTTTTTTGTTTGGTTGGTTGGTTTTTTGTGAGGCTAGGTCTTACTATGTTGCCCTTGGAACCGGCATACTTACGTTCCCTGGGGTATCATGGTTCAAGTGATTCTTAGTCTCAGCCTCCCAGATAACTGGGATTACAGGCACACACCGCCATGCCCAGCTGTTTTGAGACTAGGTCTTGTTATGTTACCCCGGGCGGGTCTCAAACCCACGGACCCAAGAGATTTCCAGTCCTGACCTCTTTCCATAGGCTGGTATTAAAGGCATGCACCACGGCAATCAGCCTGAGTCTCAGCAGTTCTTTAACCCCTTTCAAATGTCCTCCATTTCCTCACTCCACCTGCCCCTACCACAGTGTAGCTAGCAGGCTGTGCTCCTGAGTCCCCTGCAGGCCCAGGGTGGTTATGAGAGACTGAGAAGTCTCTGCAGCTGGAGGAGTGGGAAGCTCTGTGCAGCTAGCGGGGCTCCCTTAGTGATCTCACATCTGCATTGCTGGAGGCCTCCATGATCACCAGCCTGGAGACAGATGCTTACTGAGCACTTGGTGTAAACCAGGCTGCAGAGATGAGCCAGAGGACCTTCCCTCCAGAAGCCACTGTCCAGTTGCGAGAGACACTTAGGAGGGGATTTAATTGCCACTGGGCTATATATGTAATCTGGGGAAGCCCCAAAGCTGTGAAGACCCAAGAGGAGAGGCTTCAGGCTCTGCAGAAATGAGGGAGGGTACAGAGAGGGAGCACTGATTCCTGGGAGACGATGTCTGCTCAGGGACTAGAAAAACTTAGAAATTGGGCCAGCCATGGTGGCGCGCAGCTTTAATCCCAAGCCTAGGACGGAGGCTGAAACTGGGAATTGCTTGAGTCCGCGGGTTCGAGACCTGCCCAGGACAATATAGCGAGACCTAGTCTCAAAAAATAGCGGGGCGTAGTGGTGCGCACCTGTAATCCTAGCTACCTGGGAGACTGGGGATCGCTTGAGTCCAGGGTACCCTGGGCAACGAGAGTCTGCAGTTCCTGGGGCAACGTAGTGAGACCTAGCCTCAAAAAAACAAAAACAAAACAAAACAAAACAAAAAAAAAACCAACTTAGAAATTGGTCAAGTGAAGAAAGAGAAGGGAACATTTCTAGAAGGCTACCAACATAGATGCCTCGCCCTGCTAGTGCTCAGGAACTGAGGCTGGCATGGGGAGTCTAGAAAGGCCTGCACAGGCCCTGCTGAGCCACAGGGACTCCACCCAGGGGGGCATCTGTACAGGTGGTGGACCCTGGTACAGTTGTGCTTGACCCCAGCAGTCAGAAGGGCTTCAAAAAAGGAAAATTGAAGGCCAATCCTAGTGGCTGATGGGAGGAAAAGCCTCTGTCTGCCCTGCTTCCCAGCTGAGTCTTAACAGTGGACTGTTTTGTGGAAGGGCCAAAAATATCCCAGGGCCCAGCCTGAAGGAAGAAGTGCTATCCCCAGGGGTGGTGGTCTCAGCTCATGGCAACATCCACTCCCCAGAGCAGATGCAGGGTAGAGCTTCCCCTTCTCAGGAATGTCAGGGACAGGGTGGTCCTGATACCACTCTGGGCACCCCCTTCTGCTCCTTTCCCAGTCCACCTCTTGCCCTCCTCCTGTTACAGGCTTGAGCCTCCAGTCCAGCGTAGACTCTGGGGAATATTTGGATTTTAGGCCGATGGTTTCTTAAGTGCCCAGCTGGGCAGACATGGGAGGAGGGGCCATCCTCTGGGTGGCCGATTAGGGTGATTCTGCTCCCAGCAGGCCATGAAGGCTCTCTGGCCCCCGGTGGCCTCTGTCCCTAGCCCAAAGGCTCTCTCTCACTCCTTGGTCAGCAGAAAGGCTGCTTTCTAGCTCTTGTGGGGGTGGGGTGGGGAAGACCTCTGGCCAGCAACCTTTGGATAATGATTCCTTGATATTTCGGCATCTGAGGTATCCTCCCAGGGCCAGCCTTCTGCTGCAGAGAGGCAGCCTTCTCCTGAGCCCTGGTTGAGAGTGGGGTGGGTGTGGGTTGCTCAGGCAGGGACTGGATTGGCCCTACAAGAAGAACCTGTAAAAGCTGCAGAACCAGAGAGAGTAAGGAGGGGTGAGCAGAGCTTCGTTAGCATCTTCTGGATGCCTCCTCCCTGATTCCAGTTTCGTTGTCTCTCCTAGTTTTCTGAATATTTCTGCATCTCAGATTTTCTCTCTCCTCTGTTGCTTATTCGTTACATATTCAGTTAATGCTGACCTCAGGGCTGAGGCTAAGACCTACTCAGCATACGTAACAGGCTTGGGGCCTAGTGACAGGAGCCCCTGGCAAGTACTTACCCTTTGCTTGCTGCATGGTGGGGAAGCCTGGAGAGAGCCAGGGTAGCAGGGCCAGCCTCTGGAGGGCACACTTGAAGAAATTTGGGCAAGAGCTATTTCCCAACTGTATGGTAGAATCTTGATATTTTAACAATTGTAGATTCCAGAGGTACCATGCCTGGTCCAACAGAAAGCAAGATCCTGATATCCTCCCCCTTGCAATTCCTTCTTGTTCCACCAACCCCCTGAGGGTTCTTAGGGCCCACTATCCACCAGTCTCAGTCTATGGTTTCCTTTTGGGCCACCAAGTCATATTAGGGCCCTTGGCCCTCCCTCCAGCCTCCCATAATTCTGAAACTCTTATGAAATGGGGGGCTTCATCTCTCACTCTTCCTCCACCCTAGATATTCTTTACAAGGCCGTGACTCTGTCACCAGCTCCCTTCCTGCCTGACTGAGGGGCTGCCCAATTCTTAACTTCCCATCTCATTTCCAGCTGTAACCAGCCAAGTGCCTTATGTGTGACCAAGGGGAACCAATGTCTGCAACCTGCCTTGGCCCAGTCTGACCAGGCTGTCTCTGGGCCCAGGGCCCAGGTTACTAAGTAACTAGGGGCTGCTGTCTACTCAAGGCACTTCCTCCCTTCCTACTCCTTGCTTTCTTGGCTCAGGAATCCCCAAAGTCACTTGACTCCTTTAGTTCCATTGAGTTACTCCATGTTTATGGAGAATAGAATAAAAAAGTAGCAAAGCAGAAGCCTGACCCTAGCTCCAGCTGGGTCGGAGGTGGGAGCTGTAGGTTCCCAAAGCCGACTGGGCTCCTGGTAGAGTCTCACTTCAACTAGATCTGCACTAGGCATTAGAAAACCCAGATAGCTGCAGGCATCCAGGAGATGAGAGGAACAATAACAGCCCTGGATATACTCATCACCTGGGAAAGACCCAAACAGCATGGTCAGAATCATAAGAGACAAGGCTGTGAGACTAGCTATTGTGGTGAGCTGTCACAGAGTTTCACCTACATCTCCGAAGCTGAAGAACCAAACCCCTGGTCCAGAGATGTATGCAACATGAGTGAAACTCCCTCCTCTTCCAGTGGGGGAGGAGAGCCACAGAGATGTGACTGGGGCCCCATCGCAGAACTGCAAACCATGAGAGAGGAGAGGAGCTGGACCAACTATCTCCTGAAATCTGTCCCCACCAAGGAACCTCTCGATTGCCAGTGGCTGGGAATTCAGTGCCCAACATCAGATGCCAGAAGTATAAGACTCAGCATCATGTGGCAGTCACCAGAATGGATGGATCAACCACTAAAATGAGGAGGCACAGGACCCAGGGAACACACGGGTCTGGAGAAAAGGAGACCATCTCCTCCACCATAGAAAGCTCCAGAATCAAGGAGCCTGGAGAACCACACCACACACCAGCCCTACAAGAGGTTCCTGATGTGCTGGGTCTGGCTACCTGCCTCAAAGTTATTCCTGGAGATCTGAGCATCCTGGTCTACTGTGTCTCAGGAGCGCAGGTCCTCATCCAGGAAAAGGACATTGTTCCAAAAAAATGAAAGATGAAAGACAAGACCAGTAGGCTGACCAGGGATCTATGACTTGCAGCAGGAGAGTAGTTGGAGTGACCCAAGTGGGGAAGGGGGGAGGGAGAGCAGGGTGGCAATATATGAGAGCATTATTGAGGGGAAGGCCATACCTAAGGGAAACAATAATTATACAAAGACAACCAATGTTGTATGAAAACAAAAAAATTTAAAAATTTTTTAAAAGTAGCAATAAGGCCAGGTGTGATGGTACACACCTGTAATCCCAGTTACCTGGGAGGCTGAGGCTGGGAAGCACTTGAGTCCATGGATTTGAGACAACCCTGGGTAACATAATGAGACCTAGTCTCTTAAAAGTTAAAAATAAAAAGTAGCAATGCCTCAGAGTCATTAAGATACTTGTTCACATATTGGTGTATGCATGCATTCATTTATCCTCGCACACCTTTGTTGTCAGACCTCAGGTAAGGTACTGAGTCCTCTCTGAGGCTGCTTCTCTGTAGGACTAATAATATTCCCTTTGTGGAATGGCTATAAAGATTACAAATAGTTGACAGACAGTACTGGCTTACATTTTTGTAAGCTCTCAGCGGACGAGGTGATTATCATGGTTCTCTGAACAGAGAAAGCAAATGAGACACTGACTCCAACACACTACGGGTGCAGGGCATCTCCAGGGACAGGAGTGGATGGAGGGGCAGATATGACCTCCATGTGTTCTGGAGGGGAAAACAGTGGGGCCAGGAATCTAGGTCAAACACACTCAGGATTGACTGTCAGACCCATAGTCCCAGTGACAAGATGACTTCTGAACTGAGGAAAATTGGGAGAAAGCAGAGATTTCCTTCATTCAATAAATACATATTGATCACCTCCTGTGTCCTGGGCACTGTGCTAGGTATTAGAGATCTGATGGAACTGCCTGAGAACAAGAGCTCCACCTGGGGGGATGAAAATGAGTAGCCAGGCAATCATTATGGAGAGGGATATGACTGGGAAGACAGGTATTGTGGGTCCTACGCTGTGACCCGGGCTTAGGGAAGGCTTCCCAGCATGCCAGGATGGAGGAGACATGGTCTCAGCCTCTAAGGTCTGACAGCAATAGACTTCCTGCGATAGACTAATTCTTGCCCATCCTCCCGGGCAGTCTTCATCAATTCCTGACCCGTAAAAGTTTTGAAAAACAGGGAAGTGAAAGGTTAAAGCATGCCCTCAAAATGAGGTTATAAATCAGAGTCCCACCTCTGTCCCAAGGAGCTCTTGGACAAGTAGCCTACCACACACCAAACCTACTTCTGATCGCTACTCATTCCACAGGGGCGCTGCGGGGAGTGTCCACAGAGCATGTGGCAAGGAGCATGTTTTCATCAGGGAAAGTGAGGGAAACATGGTGTGAAGCAACATGGCTGATTCTTTCCCTCCTGCTTTTAGCCTTAAGGGAATTTTGCTCATTGCTTGTAACTTAGGGAAATGGGTCCTCATTCCTTAGTCTTGAAATTAAGAGGAAGTGTGTTCAGTTAATTCTTAAGCACCTGGCTGGAGAATCAGGAGGGTATCCTGGGTTTGGTGGCCTTGCTCCTAGGAATGGGTCACATGAAGGTGACTCTAGTTAAAGGGGTCTAGGAGAATGAGAAGCCAGATTCCCACCTCAACTTTTCTTCTGTACTCTCCTGAGGATTCCACCACCATCACCAAAGCAAACCAAGTCACACCAGGCCCTGGACCAGTCAGGAAAACTGGTTCTTACCCATCAATCCTATCTACCAGGAGCTCTTGTCCAGGAACACTGGAACCGGACCCTTGCCCCAAAGCCCCCTCCATATCTACCCCAAGCATAAGTGATTTCTTGATAAACACCCCTCCTCTCTGGAGAGGGAGTAGCTGAGAGGGAGTAGCTGTGCCTGGAATGGAGACAGGGTCATTGTAAAGACTGGAAACATCAATCTGCCCAGGGCTGGTAAGAGACCTGTCCCTGCAGGGCAGGAGCAGGAAGAGAAGGTGCTGACACTGATCCTCACAGTTGGACAAGTGCTCATGGTGGCAGAAGAAGGACCAGACTGGGCTATATACATAAGGAAGCGTTCATGCTCCCATGCCCCTACATTTAGGGGTGTGAACTCTTCAGTCCCTCATTATTGGTGGACTCCTGAGACACAAGGAAGATCGTGAGGTTCGGTCTCTCAGTTCTGTCAGAACAAGTGGTTCAGCCATTGGTTTCACAGCTACTTATCAAGCCAACATGCAGGGTCTGCCTTGAGGACACAGCAAGACACAAACACAGCTGCCATTCTCCTGGGGGGAGGCACATGGTAAACACACAAACATAGATACAGTGTTTTAGAGATTTGAAGAAAACAAAGCTGAGTATGAGACTAAGAGTGGATTGTAAGGTTGGCCATTGGAGAGATGGCCAGGAGGCAATGGGGGCATCTTACAGACTCTAGTGCAGAGGGAACAACAAGTGCCCCTTGCACTGCAACAAGGGCAGCCCTGTGATGGGGGGGTACAGGAAAAGGGGCTCAAAGCCCTGATGAGAAGTTTGCACCTAACTGTACGAACTGTGGAGGGCAGCTGAGGGGTTGAGAGCAGAGGAAAATGATCTGGTTTATTGGTTGGAAAGCTTCCTCTGGCCCCCTGGGGAGCATGGACTGCAGAGGGGGTTATATGGGAGCAGCTTAGAGACCCCTGCGACATTCAAGACAGAGCTGATGTTAGAGGGACTAGTGCAGGAGGCGAACAGCAGTCAGGTCCTGGATATGCTTGTAGAACCAACCAGGATTCGCTGCAGGATTAGGTATGGAGGAAAGAAAGGAGCTGCTGTGGACAGAAGTGTGCCCCCTGAAATACACATGTGAAAGTGCCAGGCCCCAGGGTTATGGTCTTAGGCAGTGGAGCCTTTGGGAAAAAATCAGTTTCAGGTGAGCCCTTCTGAGAAGAAACCAGAATGAGCTCACTTTCTCTCCTGCTCTCCCTCCCTCCTCTTCCTCCTCTTCTTCCCCCTCCCTCCCCCCCCCTCTCTCTCTCTCTCTCACACACACACACACACACACACACACACACACACAGTGACAAGGGGCTGTCAGAAATCCAGGAAGAGGCCAGGCATGGTGGCACATGCCTGTAAGCAGCAGCCTAGGAAGCCACGGCCAGGACTAGGTCTCGCTACGCGGGGGCACGTAGCGAGACCTAGTTCCAAAAAAATATAGCTGGGCGTGGTGGCACATGCCTGTAATCCCAGCTACCTGGGAAGCTGAGGCTGGGGAATGCTTGAGTCTGTGGTACCCTGGGCAACATGAGCCAGCGGTTCCACAGGCAAAAATAGCGAGGCCTAGTCTAAAAAAAAAGAAAGAAAGAAATCCAGGAAGAGCCCCACCATACTGAGTTCTCAGTCTTCTTGGTCCCTGCTCTCAGACTTCCAGCCTCCAGAACTGAGACAATAAAAGTTCCTAATTTAAGTGCCAAACTCCAAACCCCATCCCAGAACTGTGGTGTCTTCTTATAGCAGCCCAAGCTAACTCATGCCTCGGGCAAGGATGGTGTCTGAGTTTTGACCCAAGAACCTGGTATAGGAGCCATGCCACTTGCCCAGCTAGGGAGCACTGAGAGAGGAACAGATCCAGAGACAAGCATCCCAGTTGCATCCCAGATGCACAATTTGAAGAGTCCAGTAGACCCCACAAGGAGATGTCAAATAGGCATTCAGATACCTGGGCTCAGAACAGAAATCCAGAGGTTGTAAGAGTAGAGCCATGCTTAGCCATGAAACCAGGTGAAATCACCTTGGAAGGAAGCAGAGGCAGGAGAGGAAAGGTGGTAGCACCCCCAACACTTAGCAACTAAAAACGGGGAAGTCATTGCTTCTTGGCCTTTTGGTGAAGATCAAGTACAGAAAGGGAGAAGTCCCAGAAGGAGCCACCTGTGAGAGGAGGCAAATGGGGGGTGACTAGAGGTCTAGACAAGCTGTCTGAGTGGACTGGTAAGAAAACCTCTTGAATGCGAGAGAGCCTGAGGAAAGAAAGGGCAACAGTATCATCTCTTCTCAGGATTTCTGCTCTGAAGGGAACAGAAGAAGGCTGTCAGTGGAGGAGGCTGGGGAGGCCAAGGACATTCATTTTCTCAAATAGGAGATATTTTAGCAACCAGTTAACATGCCGAGGGAAACACAACTAGTTATGAAATAAATCAAATACAAACAAACTAGAATGAGAAATACAACAGTGTGCACTGTGTCTTTGTTCTTTGTTGTCATGGGGTAAAGAGCTGAGTAGTACACTGGGAATGGTGGCGCATGCTTGCAAGCGACAGTTTATGGAGTTGGGGCAGGGTCTGGAGATGGCAGTTTGAGTACCACCCAGGGCAACATAGAGAGACCTAGTCCCAAGAAATAGCTGGGCGTGGTGGCGCGTGCCTGTAATCCCAGCTACCTGGGAAACTGAGGCTAGGGATTGCTTGAGTCTGTGGTACCCCGGGCAACGTGAACCTGCGGTTCCACGGGCAAAAATAGTGAGCCCTAGTCTCAAAAAAAAAAAAAAAAAAAAAAGAGCTGAGTAGTGCTTTGGAGCTGGCAAATGTTGGTGTTTATTGGAACCATTGTTCATAAAACTACTTCCAGGACAAATGAGACCAGGGAAGACTAGTTACCAGAGGTTGAAAGAACTGTTCGCACATGGTAGTGTTTGCTGGTGGGGGCAGGTAAATTACCTCACACTGCCTCACAAGGGAAAAACCATCTTTAAGCCTGCCACTACAGGGGCCATCCACCCATGCGTCACAGCAGTGCAAGGCCAGGTTAACAGAAACAGGATTTATTAATGAGAGGGTAAGGAACCAAGAGTCTTCAGGGCCGCCCAGGTCCCTGGGCATCTCACCCCAATCCAGTCGACACCAAGTCCAAGTTTCCAACAGCTCCTCTCTTGTCAGGGACAGAGTTACCAAGACTTCTTTCCATTGAGCTGCCCTCATGTCAGGGACAAGCATTTCCTTATTTGCCTGGGCTGGTGCCTGTGGGCCAGAAGCTTTCAGCTTTTCTTCTCACACCGCTGAGGTTGTGCTGAGCCAGGGACTCCCACAGCACGCACTCCCTCCTCCTCTCAGGTCTGTGTGGGCGTGGCTCATTTTCCCTGCGTGCACACTTATGCTCTCTCTCATCCCATGTTCTCATGCCTGCACTCTCCTCTCGCGAGGCTACCATGTGCTTTACCAAGACTCCCACAGTGAAGTCTCTCTAATTCAGCTACATCCTATTTCAAAGATGGGGCCATCGCCCCCTAATCCAACCTTGTCAGTCTATTATAGTAGCATGTGTTCTTGGTCTAAAATATTAAAACTCTGGTGATAAAAATAAAGTAGCAATGGCTTAAAACACTGCTTCCCCAGCCCTATAGGATATGTGTGACACTCCATGTAGGAAAATACAGTGCCACTGAAAGTTCTCAGGAAATAATTCTCTTCCTTGAAGCATATATCCTAGAAGCTAGAAAAAACAGTAAGTTCTAAATAGGAAGAAATTGTGGAAATGAATGAGCCTCTCTGTAGCTCTGGGAGAGAGTCAGCCCAAGTGGAGAGAGCAAGCAGACAGGGAGACAGCAAGCCTGGGAATAGTCAGCTACCTTTCAAACAGATAGCCAGCAGCGCTCCTGCTGTGCCAACTTCAGAGAAGAGACTCATCCAGAGACTCATCCCACCAGATGAGTCCACTGTGAGGGAGACAGGGCTGAGGGTGCAGAGTCCCAGTAGGTGAGGTTGTTTGCTTTCCCTGGAACACGGGGCATCTGGCCTCTGCCTCTCCTTGATGCCCACTCTTGTCCCAGGCTTGGGTTCTTCAGGTAGGAGCTAATGAGAGAGTGGAAAGAGCATGGCTTTGAAGCCAAAGAGACTTGGATTTGAATTCTAGCTCAGCTCCAGTGAACAGGATGATGTTGAACTAATTAACCTCCCCAGCCTCAATTTCTCTGTTAAAAAGAGGATAGATACCAATCCCAGCTTGACCAAGTGGTCATCACTGACGTGCCTTGCCAGGATAAACAATAAGCAGAGCTACTATAACTTTATTCTTATGTGGGACTGTCATTGTTGGGTAACCTCATCGCCAACTATAGAGTTAAGCATCAGGCTCACCAGTCTGCGTAGGTTCTTTATTGGTTTCACAGTTGCACAGAAACATCAGGCAAGGCAGGGCAGGACCAGGGCTGGGAGAGCTGGAAGGTAGAGGTAATCCCCCAGCCCCTCAGCAATCTTCACATTCTCTCAGCTCTCCTGAGTTTTCTTGTGCTCATGCTCCACTTGCCTAGGCCCAGGTGTGCACACTTACACACGCACTGGGCTGCACAATCATGGGGATGATGCATTACTATAGGTGCTGTGTATACAGGCTAATGAAGAGAAAAGCCTGAATAAACTCATTTACCCCATAGTCATCAATAGTTTTTATTCTTTTCTGGACAGACTGTGAACCCCTTGAGGGGAAGGGTCCTATCTAAAGTACCTTCCTCTACTCAGCACAGTGCCAGACAGGCAGACACTGAGTGAATGCTTGTGGAATGGGTGAGTGACTGAATGATGAAGGAAGCAGCTGGAGGGAGGGCCAAGCTATAAGATCAGATCCTTGTACTTCTGTGATTGGCCTGGGACATCCTTTGATTCCCATCACTACACATGCTGAGAAGCTAGCTATGGCCAAGGTGTGGGCAGCTCCACCCTCACCTTCCTTCTTTTCTGTTCAACGCATGCTGCTTCTCCAAACTTCCTGGAGCTACCACGAAGACAGGAGCCTGCTGGGCATGGAGTGAGAAGACCTCACTCCAAGGCAGCACATTCTCCCTCCAGATCCCACTTGCCAGGCTGTGATGGAAGCACCTGCAGGCCCTTTCTTCTGCTAAACCACCGAACTGCTAGTAACTTCAAGTTCCACCTCCCTGCCTTTGGGCTTCTTGCTGGGTTCTCCACAAATCCAAAAGCAGATACCCCATTGGAATTTGTACCTTCACCTTCTCTGGACTGGAGCACCTTGAAAGTGACCCCTCTGTTCAACATAGCATGGTCCCCATTCCCACTTTCTGAATAAAGCGTTTGTTCGGGGGCAGGATTTAACCCCACCTAGGTGAACCCAGGCATCATTGGGAGGCCTCTATGAACAGCACTTCCTGCCTTGCCTGCTGGCCTCTTCTTCCAGCTTTCTCTGCCCATCCACTGCCAGGAGGCAGCCGGTCCCCTGGTGGGCAGAGGAAAGTTAACACAGCTCCCCTTGCTCCCCCACACCAACATCACACCCCAGGCTTTCTGCTAGGCATTCACAGCTTGAGCCCAAAGCAGGTTTTTCCATGGAGGTGGGGGGACATGCTGTGCAGCTCCAGCCTTGGGTAATGGAGAGGAAAGGAGGGCACTTCATATCCTTGATGGGGCCTTGTTCCCTCCTGGCTCTGGAAGTGGTCTTCTTTCTTCTCAGCTAGCTCAGTTGGTATACAACATCCTTTCTGTTTCTAATTCAATAACGATTCATCTTTTAAATTAAAAAAAAATTTTTTTGAGACTAGGTCTCGCTATTTTTGCCTGTGGAACCTTTTGGGACTAGGTTTCACTATGTTGCCCTGGGTGGGACTCAAACCGCAATCCCCAGTCCAAGCCACGACTCCATAAGCTGTCACTTACAGGCACATGCCACCTTGCCTGGCTCTAAAATTATATATATATATATATACTTCACATCTTTGTATTCCCCAGGATTCATCCACCACCTCCCCTCCCCTCCCACTCACCCCTCAGTTTTGTACTTTAGTTTGGTTGTTAGCTTGTTCTGACTTATCCTCCTGGACTTTTGTTTTTTCCTATATCCCATATATTACTGAACCCATTTAGTTTCTGTCTTTTTCTTTCTGACTTGTTTCTGCTAATACAGTTTCTTCTAGGTCCATCCATGTTATTTCAAATTCATCAAATTTGTCATTTTTAATTGATGAGTAATATTCCATTGTGTATATATACCATATCTTTTTCATCCATTCATCTGTTTTGGGACATTTGGGTTGTTCCATGTCCTTGCAATCATAAATAGTGCTGTAATAAACATCCTAGTACACGTGTCCCTTTGTATAAGTATTGAGGTCTCCTTTGGGTAGATTCCCAGAAGAGTGATTGCTGGGTCAAATGGTAGTTTCATTTTCATTAGTTTGAGGGTCCTGCACACTGCTTTCCACAGTGGCTGGACCAGTTTACATTCCCACTGGCAGTGTAAGAGTATTCCTTTCTCTCCGCATCCATGCCAACACTTATTGTTGTCCATTTTTTTTGATATGGTCCATTCTTATTGGTGTAAGGTGGTATCTCATTGTGCTTTTGATTTGCATTTCCCTGATAGCTAGTGACACTGAGCATTTTTTCATGTGCCTGTTGGCCATTTGTATTTCCTCTTTGGAGAAGTGTCTTTTTAGTTCTCCCCATTTTTTAATTGGTCTTCTTGTTTTGTTTTTGCCAAGTTGTGTGAGTTCCTTGTGGATCTGTTATCAGACCCTTATCACTTTTGTGGAGAGCAAAAATTTTCTCCCACTCCGTTGGGTTTCTTTTTGTTTTGTCTATTATCTCTTTTGCTGTCCAAAAGCTTTTCAGTTTGATCTAGTCCTTTTTATGTTTATGTTTTCCTTCATTTTTTTGCCAGCTGTAGATGTGTCCAGAAATGGATTTCTGAAGTGTAATTCATGGAGGGTTTTGCCCAAGTTTTCCTCTATGCATTTAATGGTTTCAAGTCTTACATTAAAGTGTTTTATCCATTTTGAGTTGGTTTTTGTACATGGTATGAGGGAGTTGTCTTGGTTCATTTTTTTGCATGTCTTGGTTCAGTTTTCCCAGCACCATTTATTGAAGAGGCTGTTCTTGTTCCAATGTACATTTTTCACTCCTTTGTCAAAGATTAGTTGATATATACATGTGGTTTTATTTCAGGGCACTAAATTCTGTTCCATTGTTCTGATTGTTTTTGTACCAGTACCATGCTGTTTTAATTACTATGGCCTTGTAGTATCATTTGAAGTCTGGAATGGTAATACCTCCATTCTCTCTTTTTTGGTCAGGAGGATTTTTGATATTTGTGGTCTTTTGTTATTCCATATGAATTTCAATAATTTTGGTTCTATTTATTTGAAGAATGTCATTGGAATTATATAGGGATTGCACTGAATCTGTAGATTGCTTTTGGTAGGATGGCCATTTTGATTATGTGAATTCTTCCAATCCATGAGCAGGGAATGTCTTTCCATTTTCTGATGTCTTCTATCACTTTTGGCAGTATTTTAAAGTTTTCTTTGTATAGATCTTTCACATGTTTTGTTAGGTTTATTCCCAGGTTCAATAAATATTCATCTATATAAGTATTTCATTGCACTGGCCACTTAAGTTTGGAGCACACATTGAGAGTCAGCTATGGGCCAGGCACTCTCTGTGGATTGTTACAGCACAGTAGAAAAATTGTCAAGGAGGAAAGGAAAACCACCCCTGATTTTTTTTAATTAAATGTGAAACTTACTAATTTAAAATTCTTCTGACTATGCACCTAACTCCTGCCAAAGTTAAATGTCAGAAGATGAAAAACTCAAAGGTCCTCTGAGCAGGAGATAGAAGATTGGGCTGGGTTGGAGTATGCCAGAGAGCTCCTCTGGGTTCCCCCCATAGTATATGCCCAAGCTCTAAACTCAGTTAGAAGGGCCACATCTGAGATGGGCAGTTTGGATGAAAACCAAGGAGATAAAGTAAGGCTGCTTTAGCTGGAAAAGGGAGTGGAGGCAGAATAATTAGTATGAGTATTCATGGTGGAACTGGCTTAAGGATTTGGAGAAAGTTGTGAGAATCAGACTCAGGTTTAGGTTCCCTTCTAGCTCCCAGACTTGCCATTCTGGGAGGAGACAGTCTTCTCTGGGAGGGTCTAGGGCCTCATGCCTCTTGGGAGATATATATGGCAGAGGCTAAGATGCACGCACCTGACCCACTGAGGAACTGGGTGAAAAGGCAGGTAATTCTGAAAGTCCCTGCATAGCAGCACCACCCAATCCCAAAAGAAACTTGATGGCCTGGACCTGGATCAGTGACCTCAACCCTGATTATATATCAGAGTCTCCTGGGTTGGGGAAAACATACCAGTTCTTGACCACAATACCCTACTCCCAACACCTTAGAGATTTGATTTAATAGATTTGGGGATATTTTTAAAGCTCTTTTCCATTTCAGTGTGTAGCCAGTGCTGAGGATGGCTGATCTAGACCAGCAACAGCAGCATCCTGCTTATGAACTTGCTTGAAAGAAGGTTCTCAGACCTGTTGCATTAGAAACCCAGTAAGGCCAGGAATGGTGGCGCATACTTGTAAACGGCAGTCTAGGAAGCCGCGGCTGGAACCGGGTATCATGGTTCAAGTCCCGTTCAGGGTAACTTAGCGAGACCTAGTTCCAAAAAAATAGCTGGGTGCGGTGGTGCATGCCTGTAATCCCAGCTACCTGGGAAGCTGAGGCTGGGGATTGCTTGAGTCCGTGG
>PVHY01020704.1:0-25066 GCA_004024945.1 Uropsilus gracilis
TCCTCCTGGTGATCATTTTCTCTTCCCCACCCGGGATTTGCAGCAAAGTAAAAGAAGTAATTACCCTTATCTGGTTTAGACCTGTGTTTTTCAAACACAGCAAATGGCAATGTCTAAATTTTAACATTGGCCATGTTGGGGACACAGCTTCAGGACCTCATCATGCCTAGCCCTACCTCCATCTTTAAAGTGAACAGGAAAACATCTGTAGAAATTAAAACCGCTGTTGCCCCAATTGCCCAGAGGCCTATTGTGTTCATCTGTGTACCGCATGCTGTGCTTGAAAGGAGTCTACAGTAAGCAGAAATCAAAAAGAATGCTGCTCCACATACCCTGGAAAGGGTGAGTCTCAGCCCCAGGGGCAGAAGGGGAACTGGAGGAGCAAGGGTGTAATCAATCTGGAATTGTGTCCCTGCCACCTCAGGCTGCCTCTGTGCCCAGGTTCCTGTCTTCAGAGTCTAGTGGACTTGTTTTTTGTTTTTTGTTTTTTGGTTTGTTTGTTTTTTTTGGTTGAGACTAGGTCTCGCTATTTTTGCCCGTGGAACCGCAGGTTCTTGTTACCCAGGGTACCACAGCTGCTGGGATTACAGGTGCGCACCACCACACCCAGCAATTTTTTTGGAACTAGGTCTCGTTACAGGCCCCAGGCGGGACCTGAACCGCGATCCCGAACCCCGGCCACTTCATAGGCTGAAGCTTACAGGCATAAGCCACCGTGCCGGGCCTCAGAGTCTAGTGGTTTTTAATTAGCTTCATCACTTTCCCAAAGTTGCAACGAGGGCTCCCCGCTGACACTGTGCCCACCTGGTACAGCTGGCCACACCTTTGCCAGACAAGGCCCCTATATTTAAAGCCCCCTCAAAGGTCCAGCAACTCTATGGAGTTTGTTTATGATTTCCCTTCTTCTCCCCACCCAGTTCCTTTGTGGTTTTGAATGGCAAATTCATGGCTGCAGCAGCTCATTGTTCTTGGACTAGCATGTTGTATCTCTTGTTGAATAGCCTTAGTATTTTCAGTACTGTGTAAGAGGGAGTTGAGGTGGGGGAGGTGGGGGGGAGACTTTACCCATTGAAAGCAAAAATAAAACATGTACAATTTAGAATTGATTTTTTAATTCAGATACAGGTTTTTCTGCATCTTTATTTCAATATTTTATTTAATTGCTTTTGTAACAATAAATGTGGTTTGTAATTTATTTGTTTGAAAGTAAACATTTTTTTTTTCTTGAGGAAAAGCATTGTCAGAGCGGGAAGGAAATCATTCCTTTTCAATCTGGGTTCTTGTAGCTGGTAAATAATTAACAAGAAACAGATTGATAAGATAAAAAAAAAATCCCCAAAAATGTTTACTAATAACATGTGTGCCTCTTGTATACATGGGAGAGACCCCACATGGTGGATTCCTTGCCACATGGCTTTGGAAGTCATCTTAAATAATTTCACTAAGACAAGGGAGGTTGGGGGAAGGTCAGTATAAGGAAAATGGGTTAAAAATCGGGCTTGTCTTCACTTTCCATATAAAGGAGCCCATACTCTAAGAAAGTTAGCAAACAACAGATGGGTCTTGTGTTTCTAACTGTGTATCCACTATGTGGCTGTGGGCATTGAACAGTGTAAAAGCAGCTAGAAAGTAAGCAGTTGCTGTTCAGCCTGTTTCAGATTTAGAGTCTGTCTGCCTGTGTGTATGGTGTCCCCTGGCTCAGAATAAAAGCTCATAGGATATAAAATAAAAGCTCCAAGAATCTTCTTCTGCTTGCTGAACTAACATGAACCTGCCTGGTCTGGCCTGGTTGCACAGTAGTCAGGGAGCATAGCAAGAAAGAAACCGTAAAGATGGAGATTTAATTTCTTCCTCACTGAAAAGAGACAAGATTTTTCCCTCCCAGTAAAGAAGAGAAATGCCCTTACAAAAAAAAAACTACATTAACTGCCCTTTTAGAACCCCAGAAATTAACCTTTAATCAAAAACTTGTGTTAAAGTTGCAGATTTTTGCTCCTCTACAGAATCAAAATATGAATAGCTTAGATAGAATGAAACTTTTCTCTCACCTCCCAGGTGTCCCTGGGCACCTAACTACCCCTCATGTGCCCCACAGGGCCATCCACCCACCCTCTAACACCCAGCAAGTCCAAGAATTGTAGCAGGCAAGGCCTGAAGTTGAAACCATGACCCCAATATGTGCAGTGTATTTGTTCATAAAATTTAGGCATTGCCATTAGCTGTTTGTGAAAAAAAAAAAAAAAACAGAAGTAAAAGATGGTCTAAACAGGATAAAAGTTTTTCCTTCTTTTACTTTGTTGCAAATCCGGGGTAGGAAAGAGAAAATGAGTCACCAAGAGCCTGTGTAGAGGGAAATTGGTTGGCTCCTCTCATTTTCTAGTGGGAATAAATTTTAAAAAGGATATAAAAAGAGGTGAACAGAGACTGAGCCAGAGAGAGACTTTTGGGGAGAGGGGGGAGACATGAGAATGGTGGGCTGGTAAAGAGCAGCCCAAGTGACCAGGCTGGACAGAAGCCCCCTGGAAAAGTGAGATGGTGGTGGTAAGGAACCATGGTGGCCAGTAGAAGAGTGGCCAGTATGAAGAGTGTGGTACCATAACAAGGTGGCCTGGACATAGCCAGGGATTTGCAAAGCTGATTTTTGCATCAACATTTATTGAAGAAGTTTGAAGAGCCTTGGAGAAACAGACAGCTGGAGACTGGAATTTGCAGAGTGCCTGCCTCAGGTTTGGAGGGGCAAAGGGGCACACCATCATGGGCATGTACCTTTGGGACCTTGGGGACTAAAAATGGTGACTGGGTAAGATAACTAGCCACTTATGGCTTTAAAGACCTTTTGTTTTCCCTGTTCATTTTCCTTGTAAATAAACCCTTAGTAAAATTGCATTTGACTAACAACTGCTATGTGCCTGTATGAACCTGAGGGAATCTTAATGGCAGAAGCTGCATTTTAAAAGTGCTGTTTTGTTTTGTTTTGTTTTGTTTCACTTTTGGCTTGTTGTTGTTTGGTCTGCCACTTTTGCACCTGATTCAGAATGAGGAAGCACCATAAAAGAGTTTTGCTGATCTTCACCAGTAGAAATAAAGTGCATGCAAACAGACATACACACACAAAAACACACTCCCTAGACCCTGGACCATTCACTTATAAGATACCTCAACATGTGAAAAGATAACTTGGTATCCTTCTCCCTGAAAGAGTCAGACAGTCTTTTTCTAAGGTGCCCAGGGTAAGCTGTTTATCAATACAAGTGATCTTTGTATATGGAAATGAGATCAATCTAGACCCTAGAGGCTAAGGAGAATCTTTATGTCTTTCCTAAAATTCCTTTGTCCTACCCCTAATCAAAGAAGTAATTGTAATTCCCACTAATTAGCTAGAAGAACTAAGTAGGGAAAGGGGAAGCAAGCATGGTCATCTATTTATATGAAATTTTCTTTACTCTCAGAGTAAAAATTAAGTTACCCCCTCCTAATTATGTGAAACTCCCTCCACTCTCCTTGATGCCCCGGGTCCCTTAGCACTGAGTATATAACCCTGGTTTACTCCCATTGTACCACAGACCATGAAAACTCGGCACATGCATTTCCTTAAATTGGGTCTTTTTCTCTGCTAATCTGTCTGGTGTTAATTTGTCCATGCATCCAATCTCAGAAGAACCCAGAGAGGTGGGGACATTTTCCTCTATGCCCTGATAATTAATATGCACCTTGATTTAAGACATTATCTTTGAGATATTTACTGATCATAGTTGAACATAATCCTGACTCATATAAGAGAATTTCTTTTGGAAAATGTTTAAAGAAAAACAAAGTTTTTACAATCTGAAATAAAATGATAGAAGAAAGGAAGGCTATTTGAAAGTAAGACTAAATTTAAAGAAACTTGGATAAAATTTGAACATAATCCCATTACAAATGAGTAACTGCTCCACACAAAATGAAAGAGACAGCGTAACAGCAATGTCACTGATAAGTCATCTTGTATTAGTTTATCTACAGCACACTTGACATCAGTGAGGCTGTAAAGAAAAAGAGCACTGCCTGGTGGAGCAAAAGATGAGTGAAATGGAAGAATTTTCAAACTGGTCAAGACATGTCAGCTGCACAATATAAAGGGTCTGAGTACACAGGAGAAAGGTTTTAACATAGAAATCAAGAAGAAAAGAAAAGGAAGGAAACGTAAAGACAGCTACTTAACCACCTTTATAATTTTGCCCGATGCTCCTTTTTTCACTAAATTCCACCACAACATCTGTGATAAATAATAGTAAATTATTTACTCAATACCCCATGGTATAAGAAAAAACAGACATGAAACAACAGAAAATAGCATGGATACAGAAGGAAAAAGGTGTATTAAAAGAAACTATGAAAAGAGTTTTTATCAGTTAAAAGGATTCTCAGCTTCAAGAATGAAGAATCTTGTGATGTGATTTAGAGGAAATTTTAAAAGTACATTTGAGGACCAGGCTAAGGGACTCATTTCATCATCACACCTCTTACATGAATGGCAACAGAACAGTTTTAAAGAGACTCCAGGCAATGATAAGAAAAAGGTGAAAATGAATAGGATTAAGGCCCAGGAACAAATGCTTTAAAGGCTACAAAGAAGTCACATGGGGGACTGCATGTGGGTATAGATCTGAGATGGGAAAGACAGCAGAAGAAAGTCACTAGGAGAAGACTTGAGTATGTTGACCCTTGTAGACAAATGGGTCCCACTCCTAGAGTTGTGCTGACCATGCTTTCAGGGTGTGATTGGGGGGGAGGGGCAGTTTCAAGAAACCTATTGCAGACTGATGTGTTACAAATTAAGAATAAAGCAGCATCAGTGATGCTAAATTTGTGGTACATTTGAACCATGCTAGGTTTTATATCCCTTCAATACAGAGAAACTAAATTTCTCTACCCTAAAGAATCTACCCTAAAAATCTACCTTAAATACGAGGTTCCTTATTCAGGACTCCATAGTTTGAAAAACATTAAACAAAATTCAACATTACTAAGACTTTCAGAGCCTCTATCATGCTGAGGAGCACCAGGATGACCAAGAAGAGGATGTATTGCAACCTCTGTTTTATCACAGGTCACCTTTCAGTGGGAAACATCTTGGTGAACATGATTTCACATTTCAGAGTTGGGTATTTGTTTGCATGTGAAGGAAAACTACAAACTTGCCTTAGGGTTTACTCTAAGTAAAAATGCTTTCATTATTATTAAAATTATTATCATTATTACTATAAATTTAGTTCCTAAAAATGCCTGTGCTTTGCAAACACCTAGACCACAGGGCCACTGAGAAGAAAAAAAATTAGAAATTCATTTCTTACTAAAAAATTGAAAGAAACTCTTGCTTGGGGAAGCTCTTGGTCAAAGATGTAGTAACAGCCTCTATTTAATAATAAATTCCACTTAGATATCATGAGTAAACAGTAAAGACTTCTAAGAAAGGAAGAGCAGAAATATTTCATCAGCAAATCTATCACTCCAGATGTTCCCCCAGATGGCTCACTCCCTTCATTTAGGTTCCTTTTCAAATGATGTGTTCTTGAGAGGAATCTCATTTAATATAGGTAGTCCAATAACTCTCTAGCCATCCACTCTGCTTTATTTTTATAGCAGCTGAAACCAGGTGAGAATAAGGCAGAAGCCTCCAACCAACAATATAAGAGGAAAAAAGCAGCACTTTTAAAATGCACTTCTGCCACCAAGATTCCCTCAGGTTCATACCACCCGTGTTCATACAACCCACACATAGCAGTTGCCAGTCAAATGCAATTTGACTACGGGTTTATTTACAAGAAAAATGAACAGGGAAAACAAAAGGTCCTTAAAGCTACAAGAGGCCAGTTATCTTACCCCAGTTGACATTTTTAGTCCCCAAGGTCCCAAAAGCACATGCCCATGATAGTGTGCCCTTTGCTCCTCCAAACCTGAGGCAGGCACGCTGCAAATTCTGGTCTTTCTCCAGTGTCTTCACTTCTCTCTCCAGCTGTCTCTTTCTCCAAGGCTCTTTAAAACTTCTTCAACAAATGCCAATGCAAAAATCAGCTTTGCAAATCCCTGGCTATGTCCAGGCCACCTTGTTATGGTACCACACTCTCCATACTGGCTACTCTTCTACTGGCCATTCTTCTACTGGCCACCAGGGTTCTTTGACACCACCATCTCACTTTTCCAGGGGGCTTCTGCCCAGCCTGGTCACTTGGGCTGCTCTTTACCGGCCCACCATTCTCATGTCTCCCCTCTCCCCAGAAGTCTCTCTCTGGCTCCAATCTCTGCTCATCTCTTTTTATATATTTTTTTATTTATTCCCACCAGAAAATGAGAGGAGCCAACCAATTTCCCTCTATACATGCTCTTGATGATTCATTTTCTCTTCCCCACATGGGATTTGCAACAAAATAAGAGAGAACTTACTTCTGTTTTGTTCTTTTTTTTTTTTTTTTTTTTTTTTCACAAATAACTAATGGAAATGCCTAAATTTTATGAACAAATACACTGCCCTGTTCGGAACACAGCATCATTGCCACCAATATATTATCTGTTTATTGTCTGTTTCCTCCCTAAAATGCTAGCCACTGGAGTTAGGGATTTTATTTGTTCACTTCTGTATCCTGAGCTCTTAGATCAGCCCTCTTTGTCAAGTGGTAGGCGTTTAAAGATATTTGTTGATTAAATATTCAAGGTAAATTGGTTTCTCAGTTGTGATGTTTCTTATTGAAATATTTCAGATAACCAAGATTTAAAACCTGTAGTCCTATTCTCATAGAGAGGTTGGTTCAAGTTCTCCAGATTATTAAGATTATAGGTAAAGTTGGATGTTTTATTTGTGAGGTGATTAGCTATGCTCACATACAATAACATCATCCTTTTACTTGATGTTAATGAGAGACAAGATCTCTTTTCTTTCATTTAGAAAAAAATTCCACTTGGCAAGCAAAGGGAAACTCATATGACAGAGCAGATACAAAACCTTTAAAGCATCACATTGTATCACCTCTTGTTGACTAAATTGTGTTTCTCCAACTCTCAATGTTTATGTTGCTTTTAAATTTTTTTCTTCATTTAGCAGTTTTGCTGAAATTGTTTACAAGACTACTTTATTCCTGTATCTTCTCAATTGTTTCTTTCTCGTATTTGCCCATTTCCTTTCCTACTTAGTGAGATTTGGCTTTTCTTCAAGGATCTTTTTGCAGTCTGTCCAGTTTTAGTCTAGTGATAATCACCTTGCTGAGGTGAATGCCCAATTGAACAGTATTGCCATTTGCCTTATTACACTGCACTAGTTCAATGTAGATGACATATTTCTTTCTGTAAACTTGAACTGCTTTGCCTATCTGCTGCCCTTTATAGTGTCTCTGAACAACCTGACCTTCATCATCCTTCCAGATGACACGTTGTACTTCTGCCTCAGCTCTTTGAAAAGAGGGGAAGACATGATCTTTCTACGAATGTGAGAAGGTATGTTGAAATGCCTTTTATGATTCTTGCTCCAGTCAGAAGTCACAAAGGAATTAAACTTTATTTTGGCCAGTGTTGCTTCAGTAATGGCCACAAAAGGGAAGAGCTGTGTTGCTATCTCAATGCCTATACTGTATTTGGAGATAGAACCTTTAAAGAAGTTAAGGCTAAGTGAAGCCATAAGGGTGGAACCTAAATTCAATACAACTGGTGCCCTAATTACAAGAGGAAGAGATATCAAAGCTCACACACATGCGCACGCTCTCAATCGCTCTTCTCAGCCTCTCTCATGCTCTCGCTCTTGGCATGTACACAAGAAAGTTGAAGTGAAGAAATCTCATCAGAAACCAAATTCTCCCACACTTTGATCTTGGATTTCTAGCTTTCTGAACTGTGAGGAAATAAATCTCTATTGCTGGAAGTTCCCAGTGTGATATTTTGTGATAGCCATTCGCAGAGACCATCATAATTTTTTTTTGTTGAAATGTATGTCATTTCATTTTTTAAAGAGATAGAACAAAAATTACTAAAATTCATATGGAATAACAAAAGACCTCGAATATCAAAAAGCCTCCTAGCCAGAAAAAAAGACAAAGGAAATATTACAATTACAATCTTCAAACTATACTACAAAGCCATGATAATTAAAACAGCATGGTATTGGTACAAAAACAGACAGATCAATGGAACAGAATTGAGTGCCCGGAAATAAAACCACACATATATAGTCAACTATTCTTTGACAAAGGAGTGAAAAACTTACATTGGAAAAAAGATAGCCTCTTTGGTAAGTGGTGCTGGGAAAATTGGACTAAGTCATGCAAAAAAATGGAACAAGAAAACTCCCTTACTCCATGTACAAAAATCAACTCAAAATGCATAAGAGACTTAGAGGTCAGACCTGAAACCATAGCATAGAGGAAAACTTGGGCAAAACTCTCCATGAATTATAGTTCAGAAATCCCTTTCTAGAGACATCTACAGAAGGCAAAATAATGAAGGAAAACATAAACAGATGGGACTACATCAAACTAAAAAGCTTCTGTACAGCAAAAGAGACAACAGAAAAAACTAAAAGATGCCCAACCGAATGGAAAAAAATATTTGCCCTCCACATGAGTGACAAGGGTTTAATAACAAAGATCCACAAGGAACTCACACAACTAAACGAAAGCAAAACAAAAAGCCCAATCAAAAAATGGGGAGAAGAACTAAAAAGACACTTCTCCAAAAAGGAAATACAAATGGCAACAGGCACATGAAAAATTGCTCAACATCACTAGCAATAAGGGAAATGCAAATCAAAACCACAATGAGATACTACCTTACACCAGTAAAAGTGGCCCACATCCAAAGAACGGGCAACAAGAATGGCTGGCATGGATATGGAGAGAAAGGAACACTACTACACTGCTGGTGGGAATGTAAACTTGTCCAACCACTATGGAAAGCAGTGTGGAGAACCCTCAAGTTAATGAAAGTGGAACTACCATTTGACCCAGCAATTGCTCTCTTAGGAATCTATCCAAAAGAGACCTCAATGTGGGTACAAATGGACACTTGTGCTCAAATGTTTACTGCAACACAATTTATAATTGCAAGGACTTGGAAGCAACCTAAATGCCCCAAAACAGATGACTGGGTGAAAAAATGTGGTATATATACATGATGGAATATTACTCATCAATTAAAAATGACAAATTCGACAATTTTATGACAACATGGATATACTTAGAAGAAATCATATTAGCAGAAACAAATCAAAAAGAAAAAGACAGAAGCCAAATGGTTTCACTAATATATGGGATATAGTGAAAAAATAAACAAAAGCCTTGAGGAAAAGTCAAAACAAGCTAAGCAGGAGAGAAAGTGGGGGGATTAGGGGGGAAAGTGGGGGGGTAAATCCCTGGGATGGCAATGTTATGAAATTTATATATAAATTTAAAAAAAAGAAATGTATGTCATTTTCTCAAGTGAGCAAAACCAATCCCTTACAGATTCAAGCTTTCCTTGTGAGTTGTCAAAGGGTTCTCCTTCTCATGAATGGGGAATATACTGTAAAGAAAATGACTGAAAGTGTCTTGTGCAGTAAAGAGGTAAGGTCCTTGAACCAGCCAGAACTACCCAGTGTCTACAATGGTAAACTTCTGATAGATTGATGTTTTGAAAAGGCCTGTACAAAAAATAAAAGGGCATGTGAGTAACATCTATAAGATTAGGAGAGGAAAGTTAAATATCAGACTGAGCTGAAACTTAAGAGAAAATGTTAAGGCAACAAAAAAGTTAACCATGTTCAATAAATCAATGAAAATGAAGGTATACATGCACTTCTTGAAAAAGACTGTGAATAGTAATATATGACTGAGAAAGAAAAGAATGTAAGTCCTTGACAGCTTCTGTCTTCAACAAGAAAAAGACGTTCAGACTGGGGAAAGAACAAATATGGTTAAGAGGAAATTGAACAGCTAAGTAAATTACAATACTTTCATCTTTAGCATATTGTGGAGCCACTAAAAATTATATTTATGAAGAGTTCTTAATGGCCTGGGGGAAGGAAACATGGTATAAGATCAAGGGGGGAAGGGGGAGCATGATACAAAATTGAATCACAAATAATCTTGATTTATGGAGAAATAAAGTCAAAGAAAAGGATACCAGATGGCTGTTTGCCAGAATAACATCGGTCGACTCTGATTGGTAAGATAACAAGTAATTTTTCTCTCTCTCTCTGTAGTATTTTTATGAGCTTTCAAATGATGAACATTTGAGTCAGAATATTTGAATCAGAAAATAGAAATAGAAAAGTAAAAAGAAACATAAACATAGGAGCCCAGGACATTTATGTCAATTTTAAAGGAAGCCAAGATTCCAGACCCAAGATTTGCAACAAAGGAATTATTATCAAGAACCTATAAGCAGTAGGTAAGAAACTAGAGAGCTCTAGTTTTTAAAATGATGAGAATCTACATGTATGGCAAAAAAATTTCAGGAAAGCTCTTTACTTGATAGCCTTGAGAACCTAGGAAATGTAACAGAAAGGAACAGGCTTAGTCTTAATATACCATTCCAGCCCCATTGCCCTAGATGTGAACTTTGTCTTGCTCAATATTATTACTGAAACATAGTAAAACCAGATTCAGACCCTCCCCCCTGACTCCAGCAAGGTGATTTGAACGCCCCATTAATAGCTTACCTGCTATTAATGACATCTGATAATTGAAGTATATGTTGATTGTGCTTTTCCTGGAGCCATCTTTGTTCCCCAAAGTCCCCCATCTTGCCATGTTCTACAGCCTCTCCCTGCTGGCCTTTTCCAATCTTAGCAGTTCTTGTCCTTCCAAAGCTCCATTTGGTTGATAAATCAGTGGGGACCAGTGTAAAAAGCCAGGTGCAGAGTACAAGAAAGGATGAAGAAGAGAGAATGACACAGTCAAAGACTGCAGGCTATCAGAAGCATGGCTGGTAGCAACTTTAAGGTAAATTACTAGGCCTTTTATAGGGTCTAGCCAAGGGGGAAAAAGGTGGCTAAGGGAATGTTTTACAACTAATTAACTAGGGAAGACTAATGGCTAATGTACAATAAAATTTGGGTAAAACATTGGTTCCAGTGAGATAATGGCAGGCAGGGGATTTACCCATACATTTGTTGATAACTTCTAAGGAATGTTCCTTAAAGTAGACATTGGAGGGACGGAGAAGCTGCTCTTTGCTCTCCTGTCTTCAGTGTTCTGAAGCCAAATAAGATAGTGAAATGAAGTTTTCCTCATTTTACAGCATGAGTCCAGTGTGGTCTCAGCTGGCAGCCTGATAGGCCAGCCTGACAGAATAGAAGGACATTTCCTGTGCAAGCTTCTTGTAACTGGCCCTGAAAAATATCCTTGACATTTCTTGACCAAGGGGACTGAAGACCCAATTTGAGAAGCTCCTTTTAGAAGATTTACAATATTCATTCACAAACAGTTTTGAAAATTCTTACAATAAAGAAGCTTATTTAAATTTGACCATATCCTATAAAAACCTTTTTAGTCTCAGTAAGTCCAAAAATATGTAATCTTGTGGTAATTTTTCAAGAGTTGCATTAGAGGTTTCATCCTCTGTAACACTTAAGGCCCACAAATAATTCATAGTCCTTGAGCCTATATGCTTTTATCTAGTATCCCAATGTTAGAATTAGGATAGCAAGTGCCCTGGAGCACATCAACTTTCAGTCTCTCCATTACCTCAATATAAGCTTCCAATGTGCCCAAGTGGAAATTAATCCACCCCACTGCAAACATGACACTGATCTCCAACTCCTCTGTTTATTATATTTGACTTTTTCACTTGAGTTATGTTCTGCTCCTCATATTGTGCCTAACACCTTCCAAAGATCACTCTGCCTGAAACCTCAGACAACCAGCAGATGTTATTAGAGATAATAGCAGACAAATGATTGTGCCTTACCCAAACTATTCCAGAAATTCATTTTGTTTTATTTTTTTAATTAACTTATTTATTTTAATTCTTTAAATCACAACCTCAGTAAATGGTTCTTGGGATACCTCCCTCTCCCTCCTCCCTCTGGTGATCCCTCCATTCTCTCAAATCCCATTCTTTGTTGTTTATTAGTCTGTGCTAAGTCCATTAGTCTCTTTCTTTCCTGTGGCAGTGTTCCTTCACTGGGTGAGGGACTCTATTGCTGGAACCAGGCAAACCTTGCTGGTAGGTTTTCAGTCTTAAGATTGCATTGGGTGGCCAGTCTATATCTATTTGTGGTCTGTCCATGCTCTCTTGTTTGGGGTTGACTTCTCCAATCCTATCTCTGTTGTTTTGCTGCTAGTTCTGAGATCAGATTTAGGGGGTTTCATCCTTTGTCAGTGTCAGGGAAAAAGTTTCTCTGTGGATACAGGCATTCGTGAGTGGCCATTGTAGATCATTTTTTCTGTCTCACTTTGCAGTCCTGCTTTGGGGCCGATGCCCCCAGTTCTTGGCCCTTCTCTCCTCTCCCATATCTATCTATCTGGGTTTTCAATTCTGTTCCAGAATATACAGAGATATATATTGATAGATAGATATAGAGATAGATATCTATAGACTATATATATATATATACATCAATACAAATTCATGGCAAAGAAGTCACAACCATACACTAGGGAAAGGAGAGTCTCCTTTAAAAATGGTGCTGGAAAATCTGGAAGGCTACTCAAAATAGTGCAATTGGATGACTCTAAATCTATGCACAAAAATAAACTCAGATGTAATGAAATATTTAGATCTAAGACCCACAACAATGAATTAAAACATATTGGCAATATATTTCATCACCTCAATAATAAAGTCATTTTTGGAGACTTGACTTCTATAGGAAAGAAAAATAAAAGCAAAAATATAGAATTGGGATTACCACAAACTAAAAGGCTTTTACACAATAACAGAAAATGTAATTAACAAAGGAGACCAGTAACACTGGCGATTGGCACACAGAGACCATGACCCAAACAATGCATTACAGTACAAAATTTCAGGTCATTCAATGCTGTAATTCAGCAGCCAGTGCAGTGAGTGACCAATCCAGAGGAAGTTCTAGGGCGGACTCAAAGTCTCTGGGCCCACAAAAGAGACAACACTAGCACCACAGAGCAGCACTGTTGCAAAGGAAAAATAAGAAAATAAAAAAATTAGGAATCAAGAAACATCCACAGCTCAGAAAAGAGTGCACAACTGAGCTAAAGAGAGGAGCAAGGTAAGCCCAACCCGATGCAGCACCAGTAGACCTAGCAAAAAAAAAGGACTCATAGAACAACAAGCTTCTCTTAACAGATAGAGGGGGGAATAACACCCAAGAAGGAGAAAGAAGACCGAAGACCCAAGAGCTGAAAGCCACATCCACATTTCAGCCCCACTGAATGCAAGAAAGCACCATCCTATACAAAGCCTACCAAAACCACAAAGTCAAATACAACAACACAAGCAGAAAACAGAATAAATACATACAGGTAAAGGACACTAAGAAACATGCCAGCAAATACAAATTCCTCAGTGTCCCAACACATAAAGCAAATCCGAAGGCAAACAGGAAGGAAAAAACCACAAATATTCAAGCAAGCACCTCAGGTAAAAGTACTCCATCAAAGGAAAGACAACCCTCACAAATCAATAATGACGATACAGAAGAACTATGTCTCCAGTCAGACAATGAATCCCAACTGACTATAACAGTAAAAGAGATAAAAGAAGGGATAGAAAAACTGAAAGAGAAAATAGTTGTGAGTGACATAACTAAAGAGCAAAAAAAGCAAGAAAGAACCCCAACTCATCTCAACCAAAATAATTAAAGAACTAAGAGAAGAAATAGAAAAATTTAAAAAAGAGAAACATGATATGAGAAACTCAATCAAAGAGCTGAAGGATGAGCCTGAATCCTTTAAAAAGAGAAGTAAGGAGATCCAGGAGATAAAAAGAGCAACAGAAGAGGTGAAAAGGGCAGGGGAAAGTCATGAAAATAGACTATAGGAAATAGAGGAACACATCAGCAATCTAGAGGACATTGAAAAACTATCAATAGAGAGAAAGAAAGGTAAATATAAAGAAAGAAGAAAAGCTCAGAGATACATCAGCTACCTTGAGGAATGGAAGTATCAGGGTGATTGGGATACCAGAAGGAGAAGAGTGAGTCAAGAGAACTGAAAAGCTATTTAAGGAAATAATGAAGGAGAACTTCCCTAACCTAAAGAAGGAAATGAAAATAAGACATACAAGAAGCAAAAAGGACAAAAAACTACTTCAGTGAAAGGCAAATCACAGCAAGACACATAACTGTAAACTTCCAAGAGTCCAAGATAAAGAAAGAATAATTAAACTGACCAGAGAAAGTAAACAGATAACTTACAAAGGAAAACCTATCAGGGTGACTTCAGGTTTCTCTGAGGAGACACTCTATGCAAGGAGGGACTGGAGTCACATAATCAAACAACCCAAGACAAAAAACTCCAACCATGATTACTATACGTGCAAAGATCTCCTTTCTGTACAAAGGCAAAATAAGAACCTTCTCAGATAAATAAAGTCTTCAGAAATTCACCAACACCAAACCTCCAATCCAAGAAACTTTATGAGAAACCCTAAGGCCTAAACCAATAGGAATCTGACCAGAAACAGAACAAATGGCAGAACCTCACAATAACCACCAAAATGATAACCTTAGACTCTCAAATGTCAATAATCACCTTAAATATTAATGGTCTAAATGCACTAATCCAAAGAAATAGAGTAGTTCACTGGATCAAAAAACAGAATCCAACATTCTGCTGCCTGCAAGAAACCCATCAGCACTCTAAACATAAACACAAGCTGAAAGTAAAAGGCTGGAAAACAATTCTGCAAGCAAATGGCCCCCAGAACAAGGAAGGGGTAGCCATATTAATAACAGATAAGTCAGACTTTAAGCTAAAAAAAGCTGACAAGGGACAAAAGACACTACATAATAGGAAAAGGGTTAATACACCACAAGGAAACAACAATTATTAACATATACTCACCAAATGAGGGAGCATCAAAATTCATCAATTACTAACAGCACTGAACATAAACTTAGTGAAAACAGATATATGTTAGCTGATGTCAACACCTTACTCTCACCAAAAGACAGATCAACAAGATAAAAACTAAACAAGTACACAAAAGCAGTAAATGAAGATCTTGACCAAATGGACCTAATAGTTATTTACAAGACACTACAACCCCAAAGAAAGAAATACATCATTTTCTCAAATGCACTTGGTCAGTCTCAAAAACCGACCACATATTAGGACATAAGACAAACACTGATAAATACAAAAAGATTAAAATAATACAAACTTTTTTCTCCAATCATAAAGGCACCAAACTAGAAACCAACAATGAAAAGAAAGTAAGGAAAGTATCCAAGATATGGAGACTGAACAACATGCTACCAAATGATGACTGGGTAATCAAAGAAATAAAAGAAGAAATTAAAACCTACTTCGAAACAAATGACAAAGACAACACAACATTCCAAAATGTATGGGACTCAGCAAAAGCAGTATTAAGAGGAAGGTTGATAGTAATACAGGCTCATATCAAAAAACAAGAAACAAACCAAAGAAACAACCTAGTCTGCCAACTCAGAGAATTAGAAAAGGAACAACAAAAGAACCCAAAACCCAGCATAAGATAAGAAATAAAAAAATAAAAAGACTAAGATGATGGCTCACAGGTAACAAGGTGATGGGAGAACCCCGGAGATATAAAGATATAAAACAAAATAAATAATAAATAATAATTTTAAAAAGTAAATGCAAATACAAGTAAAGATTCACATCAATAGGAGAAAATATTTACACATTACACAACCAATAAGAGGCTAATATCAAATAGCTGTTTAAAAATGTATTCAGTTTAAGAAGAAAAAACCTAACACCCCAATTAATAAATGGGAAGATTGTAAGAGACAATTTGCTGAAGAGGATATCCAAGAGACCAGTAGAGAACATGGGGAAGTGCTCATCATCACTTTTAATAAGGAAAACAGCAGCTCACATCCCTGAGAATGGCACGTATTAAAAAGACCCCCAATAAGTTCTAGAGATGATGCAGAGGAGGAGGCCTATTATACTGTTGGTGGGAATGTAAACAGGTATAGTCCTTTGAAAAGAGACCTGGGTTTATCTTAAAATACTACAAATTGCAATATTTTATGACCCATTAATCCCACTTTGGGTTATCTATGCAAAGAACATGAAACAATTAACTCAAAAATTAAATGCTTGGTAGCCAAGAAGCAGGCAGGGCAGCCAGACTGTGAAGCCAGGAGACTCCAGAGCAGGAAGTAGAGCTGGCTTCCTGAAGCCTGGCTGTGGGGTGCTGGGGCCCACCCCCTCCTAGCTCTCCTGCTCTCTGGTTTTTGGTTCACAGTCATGAGGTGCTCCCTGTTTGATGCTAGGGTGCAGTGTAGTCAGGGTTCTGATGCTGGTACCTCTGTGCCAGCAGGCCAGCTGCTAGGGACACCAAGTACCCCAGGGGAGCAGGTGCTGCCTGCCCCCTGTCCCTGTTGGGAGCCTATTAGTCTCCAGATGGGGCCCTAGCCAACCAGGCCAGCCCTGAGATGACACTGCTGCAGCCCTCACTCTTTTTGAAGTAGCACTTTCCCGGTTACACCCTCCTCACCCTCCACACTTGGTTCAGAAGACCCACCTAGAAGATAGCAGGTGAACATGAATTTGGGCACCCTGCTGATACCTGCTCTCTGGCCTCCACACTCTCCGGCTGACTGGAACCCTCAGCAGAAGAACTTGCAGGAGCTGCTGGGACACAATGGGGCCTCAGTGAACCCCCCCCCCTCATGCACCCAGGGCCAGTGAGCAGCCCCTGGGAGTGGCTGTGCTTTTCTGGGCCTCCTGAACACTGAGCAGCTAGAACTGTGACTTCCCAGTCTCCAGGAAGACGCCGGCCAGCTGCCTTCCTGTACCTGCCCACCAGGTTCTTCTCCCCACCCTGGGGCTGCCCCACCCTGTCAGCATGTTAGTGGGTGAGAGGCAGGCAAAATACCTCATACCACCTCACAAGGGAAAAGCAGGTCTTAAACCCGCCACTACCAGGTTTGTCCACCGCGTCACAGCAGTGCAAGACCAGGGTAACAGAAACAAAATTTATTCATGAGTAAATAAGGAACCAAGAGTCCCCAGGGCTGCCTAGACCCTGGACACTTCACTCCAGTCCAGTCACCACCCAATCTAGGTTTCCAACAAGGCCCTTCCCCCGCAGGGACATGCTTACCAAGACTTCTCTTCTGGTCCTGATACAGGATAGTGACGCAGTTGAAAACTGTATGGGTGCCAAAAATGCCCTGGTGGGCAGGGTCTGAGAGAAAGACCCATGAGAAGCAAGAAGTGGGAAAAGGGCTGATAAAAGAGAGAAGTGGAGAGAGGCAAGGTGGGAGGACAGGAGAATGGCAGACTGATAGAAGAGGCCCACATGGCCAGGTTGGACAAAAAAACCCTTGGAAGATTGAGATGGTGGTTATAAGGAGCTATGGTGGGAGAGTGGCCGGCAGAGAAATAGCCAGTGTGGATGGAGTTGAATGTCAGAATGGCAGGCTGGGGGTGACCAGGGACTGCTGAGGGCAGGCCTGGTGAATTTGGCCAGATGTCACCAAAGGTGGACTTGGTAAAGGAAGTGTGTGGAGCTGCAGCAAGGTGACATATTTGGAAAGCTGAGTTTGCATCAGCATCTCTTGGAAAAGTTTGAAAAGGCTTAGAGAGGCCACAGCTCGGAACATCAGAGAGAGAAGAAGCAAAGAGAAGATGGTAAAGAAAGACGACTTTGCAGGGTGCTTGGACATGTGTTTGGAACCTTTGGACTAAATTGTACTTGGGGTAAAATAACTGGCCGCTTGTGAAATTAAGGACTTTTTGTTTTCCTGGTTAATTTTCCTTGAAAATAAAACCCTGTTATTTACATTGCATTGTGACTTTAACAATTGCTGCATGCGTGTGAGACGAATCTGGTAAGAAGCTAGGCAGTGGAAGCCACATTTTGAAAATGCCACATTTTCCTGTGGTTTGTTAGTTGGAAGTTTCTGCCCTATTTTGACCTGATTTCAGTCCCACCCAACATCCAGTTCAGGTTTCCAATAAGTCCCCTCTTGTCAGCAACACACTGACAAGAGCCACCCTCTCAGGGATAGATGTAACCAGATGTTCAAGTTTTCAAAAGCTCATGGCTTCTCTGCCCAGCTAGGCCCAACTGAGCAGCACACCAACATTGCACCCACTCCATTCTCTTCCTCTCTGACTAGTTTTCCCTACATGCACTCTTATCCTCTTTCTCGTCTCCTCTTGTGAGAAGTGTGCAGGTTCTTCTCGTACCTGCACACTTCTCACAAGATGTGCCCCTCACTCCATATGCTTCATCGAGTCACTGCTCACAGTGGCATTTTCCTACTCTGCTGTATCTTATTATGAAGATGTGGCAATAGCCCCTCAATTCAGCCTTGTCACCCCCTTACATTCTGGGGGTAGGAATGGGTCACCTAGCTTAGTCTTCCGAGGAGACCCTTCCAATGTCCTTCAGCCCTTCAATCCCACACCTACCAGACAGCCTGGTGGGATCTGATGACCCAGGCCTCCTGAGTCTATGCCAGGTAGGCAACATGGGCTTCCCTCACCCTGGTAGGGATCCAGGCTTCCCAGGCTTGCAGAAAGTATACAGGCAAGATCCTGCCCCACAGGAAATTGCCAGGCAGAGGCATGGCAAGGTGGTCTCTTTGGAGAGACTGGGGTTGCAGGGGGGTTCTCACAGAAATCCAGAGTGGAAACTCAAATCTGAGAGATCCCATCAGTGAGTCTATTAACAAGCAGCCCCATGCCTGACACTTCCTCTTTTTCTAAGGAGCTCAGGCCTCAGCACCCAGCTGGGTGCAGATCCACTGAGCAGTCCACTTCTCTACAACCAGTTGGTGGGAAGTGCTGGGTGTCTTCGCAGCTGTGGATGAGGCCCAGCCCCACTGTAGGCAAAATGGAGGGGGCTGGTGCTGAGGGGGTACTCCTCGTATATTCTCTATAGCTCGGACCTTTCCCTTTTCCTGCATATGTCTCCCTGCTGACAAGCAGGGAATGGAAACGGTCTGCAAACACTAGTCTGTGTAAACTGGACCTCCCTGCAGCATCTTCCCTATCTGCAAAATGGTACTTGCTGCCCACACTGATTTCTGGTAATTTATGAAATACTTTTCTCTTTCTTGCCATGCCCATCTGCAAGGTGAAGTTTACAAATATACAAAAAGAAGTGCCCTCTATGCAATCTCTTTTCTCTTTTCCATTTGCACAAGGGAATGTCTCCCCAGAAGCAAAGTGGGAAGCTCACCTCTCCTCTGCTTTCCTCATCTGTCAGGGAACTGTACCAGGACCCAGATCCCAAGGCTAGAAGGCCTAGGACCCCCTCAGGTGTGTCTGAGACTTTGCCCACCGCACCCCCATGCTGTTTGTATTTATAAGCTTTGCTGTACCCAGTACTAAGGTCTGAACACCCAGGAAAGTGACTCTATGATAGCCTTCTTCCTCTTTTCTCTTTTGACCCAATAAAGTGCAGAGTTACACAGCCTAAAATGCCCACCAATGGAGCACTGTTATAGTTACACCATGGAATGCTCTTCAGCCTTAAGGAAAGACAATGTGCTTTCATATATAGCAGAATGACAAAGGCAAATATTGGACACTTACACAGCAGACAATTTGACAAAGCAAATTGCTTACAAAAAAACAGTGATCACTAATATGTAAAATTAAATTTCTGGAATTAGAAGGGAGGAGCAAGGAGGACGGGTTATGAGGTATAAGCAGTTAATATTCTATTGCACCACATTTTCTTTCTTCATTCATCAGTTAATGGATGCCTAGTTTGTTTCCAGTTCTTGGTTAATGTAAATACTGCTGCAATAAATGTGAGTGAGTCTAGTTAGTGTACCTTCAGGTTAGTGTTTTTATATTTGGGGGATAAATGCACAGAGTGAGATAATTGGATCATATGGATTTTCTATCTTTAATTTTTTAAAGCATCTTCATAATGCTTTCCATAACAGATTCACCAATTTACAATCCCACCAACAGTGGACACAAGTTCCCTGCTATGCATCCTCTCCTACACTTGTGTTGTCTTTGGGTAACAGGCATTCTCACAGGTGTGAGGTGATAACTCATCATTTTAATTTGCATTTCTCTAATAATAAGAGATGATTAACATCTTATGTGCCATCTGGCCATCTGTATTTCTTCTTTCAAGAATTGTCTCTTCAGATCTTCTGCCTATTTTTTAATTGGATTGTTTATTCTTTTTAATGTTTAGTGTTATACAGAACTTTTCCTCTTAACTGGAATGCTACATTTTTCACCAAGTGAGGGGGTAGACAGGATCTGACTTTGCTCACAACTGTAGCCCAAATGCCTAGGGGTTCAAAGCTTTACTATATTTTTGAATGAACAAATGAATGGATGGATAGGTAAACATAATTCAAATATAAAATTCAAATACCTCAGAAATTTACAATGTATAAAATAAATCATCCATAATCATATATATCCCTCCCAGAGAAAAAATTTTCATTAGTTTTCCAATTGCACCTTATGAAAAAAAATTTCACTGGGCAGTGTCATCAAGCACATTAGGTATGTGACTGGCTTCATGAATTTTTAGACATCATGAGCTTAAGAATTTCTCCCCTCCAGGCATTGCCATTCTGTTGGTGTATCATTTACTCCCGTTTCCTTTTCTGCCACTATATCACAAACACTCATTTAATATTAGAAGGTTATGGAAAAACAGATGTTTATCACAAAAGTAATAAACACCATCATTCACAATATCTATGATTGAGAGAAGGAACTATATATAAAAGAGTGCAAGTATGTGGAGTCAAAACTTAGTATTATAAAATCCAGAAAGGAGTAATTAGTAAGTGTTTAAGCTAGTGAAAGCACCACAGCAGCATACCACATAATTCTGCTCCTGTTTATGTTCTGTTCAATATTTCCAGTAACTATTTCAATGAGAACAGAAAGCATGTTGATCATTTCTGAAGAGAACAAAGTAGAAGAGATAGATATTTCGAATGACAAAATCAGGCTTTAAAACCATTCCAATGGGTGGAAATAATGACACAAAACCAACATTAAATTTAGCAGTACTTAATAGAGTCTGAATTTAAGTTCTAATGTTCAAAAACATAAATTTAATATAATAGCCCCATTTTCTGGTTATGAAAAAAGGCTGTGTTTCAACACAACAAAACTAAAGCAAAAAACAGTCCAAAAATGGGCAGAAGAGCTAAAGACGCTTCTCCAAAGAGGAAATGCAAATGCCCAACACATATATGAAAAATAAATGCTCAACATCATTTACAATCAAGGAAATGCAAATCAAAACCACCTCACACTGGCAAGAAATGGTCCTTATCAAAAAAAAAGGGGGGGGGCAACAAATGCTAATGAGGACACAGATAAAAAGGAACACTTTTGCACTGCTGGTGGGAATGCAGAGTGGTCCAACCACTATGGAAAGTTGTGTGGAGGACCCTCAAAACTACTAAAAATGGAGCTATCATATTACTCAGTGATTCTACCCCTGGGCTCTTCCCAAAGAACACAAAAGCACCAATTCAAAAGGAAACCTGCACTACTATGCTTGTTACAGTACTATTTGCAACTGTCATGATATAAAAACAACCCAAATGCCCCAAAATAGATGAACAGATCAAAAAGTTATGCTATATTTACATAGTGGAATATTACTCAGTGATCAAGAAAGACAAACTCATGTTATTTGCAACATGAAAGGAGGTGGAAAGGATGACATTAGCTGAAATTGGTCAGAGAAAGAAATGGCAGATGGTCCCACTGATATGTGGAATATAGAAAAAACAAATAAAAGGACAAGAACTAGCAATCTGATCATAGAACTGAAGAATAAAGCAAGGGAGGGGGATGGAAGGGGTCAAAACAGGGGAGGGGTGAGCACAAGGAAACATGGTGATGAGAGAGCTATGAGGTTTACAATGATGTAAGAAAAAGTACATAATCAATTTGAAAAAAGCTTGTGTGTAATCAAAGAAAATGGAACAAGCCACTTATGCAGCAGATATATGTCAGTCACCAAACTTATATATGCAAGAAATGTCTATTTTTCTATACTTTTCTATAACTTCTGGTCTTTGAGACCAAAATCTTCCAAACAGAGAGAAAATGTAATCTAGTTCTCAAAGATTCTCCTCAACCCTGGACAGTTCGGAAATCACAAACAATAGTAAGGCCTGGGAGGTGCGTGTCCCCTCCTGTCCCTGGTCACCCAACTGTGTACAAGGAGCCAGGAGCTCCAAGGCTCCTGTCATCTGAATCTATAGAGCCTGGGAACAAGGAGCTGTACTTTCCCTGCTTCCCACCTTCCTGGCTCAGTCTGTATCCAGTGGGGCTGGATCCTCACTACTCAGAAACCAGAAACTTATTTCTCCTACTTTTTCCCATTTTCTGGTCCCTGTTTTGGCCTAAAGAAACCCTGCCCCTAGGAGCAATTTCTTTTTCCTCCCAGCAAATGTCCTGGCCTTCTCCTACCTTGCTAACATTTTAACTTCCTCTGTTGGGCTAAGCTCTTGGGAACCAAGTTCAAAGGTCTCCACCCTAGTTCCACCTTGGGCCCTGACATATCCTGCCCCTGAGGCAACAGGAGAGTACAAGCCATTTGCTTGGTTTGGAAGATACCAGAGAAAATACAAAGTGTACTAATTAGTGTCTGGAAATATATAGCTGTGTAGATAAAAGAGTATGCCATTATGAGCTATAAAATTAAAAGAAAATATGCACATGATACAATGTTAAGAGAGAAATAAGGATACTTGCAAATGATCTCAATATGGAAATACATATTTTTGTAGACATCAAGAAACCATTCAAAATGATAAAAGTGGAGGGTTATATTTTGTGTAAAATTAACTGCATAATCACTTTTGAGAGAATAAACCATACCAAAGAAATGCAAGAACAAAAAAAATCATCTAGTGGTATATAATTACTATAAATTCAATGTCAGCTAAATAAATATAATGTGAAGCCTTTTTTTTTAGGAAGGCTAATGCAATGTTTGTAATGTTGAGGTCCATGGCAGCTGCCTGACTAGACTACGTTGCCCTCCGTGTAGTGGGCATACTTGTATGACTAAATTCCTGCCAGCGGAGCCTGAAAATCGTGTATGGTATTTCTAAATCCACAGTGAGTCTGCTTTCTGAAACTCTGCTGTTTCCTCTCTCTAGTTCAAGAGATGAGTAATATCTAACTGGTTTCATTCAAAAATGTAACTATCAACCTTGAAAGTCCTCCTCAGACTACTACATGAGAAAGAACTTTTTCCTTCTGAAAGTGGGTATAAAGAAAACTTTCTGACTTTAACTGAACACATACAGGCCTGACTTTAACTTTAACTGAACACATACAGGCCTGCTTCCCTCTCCGAAGCAGGCTATAAACAGGCCATTTACCTTTAACCTTTACCTTAACCTTGAACACCTCTGCCTGCTTCTCTCTACAAAGCAGGATACCAAGCAGGCCATTAGCATTTACACTGTACCTGCCTACTATTGATATGCAAACATTAGCTACCACTTCTTTCTGCTTCTTTCCCTATTGAGGCCTAAAAAAAAAAAACTTAAAAACACAGTTTAAACTCTATACTAGTTTATCTCAGTTTTCTCTCTTTCAGACCTGAAAAAAACTTAAAAACACAGTTTAAAGTCTTGTGGGTTCTTTCCACCATCCTCAGCCTTCTCAACCAAAATACCAAACCAATGCAAGACTATCAGTGCAGACTAATTTATTTCTAACAAAGTGATTTTCTAATTATCCTAATAATTACAAAAGAAACATGTAAGGAAAACTCTGATTACTGTAACATTGTCCAAAACCTTTGTCAGCATTGTCCAAAGTCCTTTCCCAGATTGCTCAGAAATCCTCAGTCTCTCAGTCCTGATCATCTCGCCAATAAATGTCCAGTCAGAGTTTATCTCCAGACGCTTGAAGATATGTTCCTTTGGCTGCTCTTGGCTTGCTCCTCGTTGCTTCCACACTGTGTTCTCCTTGTCTTTCAGGTAGTTAGGCCCTGAATCAAACATGGCTCGGCACAAACACCCCAGACACATGAAGATAAAGATAAAAGAAATAGTTTATTAGGAAAGCTCAGCTGAGGGCTACCAAGTCAAGGGAGACTCAGCAGCCCCGGCTTGTTCACCAGTAAGTCCTTTTATACTGTCTTACAATCTAAGCTATACATTTGCATTGGGGTACCTGTTAGAGACACACTTTAAGTTTACGACTAGGCTAACCATAAAGTTACCTATAATGACATAAGGCCATTTGAGGGGTTATCAATTTGTTTTTTCCAAGGGAGGGAAGTGTCCCTTAGGGAGGGAACTGCTTGTCTCCTAAATCAAGGGGGTGCTACACCAAATTTGCTCAATTTATTGTTCAGGCTTTTAACAATCCAACAGTAGCAGGAACTCCATGGTGCCAAACCAAGCAAAGTTCACTTTCTTTTCAGCAAAACAAACTCCAACACGGAGTTCAAATCTGCAAACTACCTAACTGCCTTTAGCACACATGTGGCTAGCCCAGATCAGCCAAGGGCTGCAGGCCCCTGGTGGCCTTTGGCCAAGTCCACATGGCTCACATCTTTACAAATGGCCGATTCCCATCTCTCCTCCATTGAATCTCTCTCTCTCTCTATCCGATCTCCATATTGGAATCCGATCGATCCCCTCTCTTTGTTTCCACATCCTTTATATATCCTGATTTCCCACCTTTCAGGAAACCTCTGTCACCTTTCTCCCTCATGCATCTCCCTGAAAGGAAATTCCAACTAAGGTCATTCCCACATTTTTTTAGCACCTGTCCTTGAAATCTGCAATCTTAAACAGGAGACAATGGGGGGAGGCACACCCTATCACTTCTTTCACTTACTCTTTAGGATCTTTCCGTTTCCACATTTTTATATAAAATAAATACCATCAGAATCACAGTTAGTTCAACTTAGTAAATCACTATGATAGGGTGTGCCCCCCCCC
>PVHY01020705.1:0-25025 GCA_004024945.1 Uropsilus gracilis
AACACACGGGACTCTCAGGCGGGTCTCCCCAGGCAGGCCAGGCAGGCCTATCCTAGTGTCACCGTGACTCCGCCCTCCATCAGGGTCATCTCTCCTCCGCCTTCACACAGCTCTCAACCCTCAGGGACCCACGTGCCAGGGAGGCGAGGAAGCTCCAAAGGACTCAGCTGCAGGGTCTTTCTCCTTCTGAGGCCAAAAACCTCCACTCCTGATGCCAGTTTCCCCACACTCGCTCTTGCTTTGCTCTCTGCTCTCCTCTCCAAAATCTTATCTTTTCTCTGCTCCCTTCCTATCTTTTTATCCTTCTTCTAGTTCCCCCCCACACCCCCAACCTGAGGCCCCCAATTCACAATCGTGTTTCTGGTGGTCTGTAATTATCTTTTCCATCTGGCCTTGGCCATCACCACCATGATCCTTCGATAGCATGTTCACCAAGTCTGCCCAGATAATCACTTTAAAGTAAAAATGAAATCGGGTGAAAAGAAAAAAACAAGAACTTTCTGACTTAAACTTGAAACACCTCTGCCTACTTCTCTCTACGAAGCAGACTCAAAACAGTTCACTAGCATTTTCACTGTTCACCTCCACCATTGGTATGCAAAAATCAGCTGCCAGCTTCTCTCAGCTTTCTTCCCCTCTTTCAGACCTAAAAAGAAAACCTTAGAAACACAGTTTAAACTTTAAACTAGTTTGCCTCAATTTACCCTCTTTTAAACTCTTGTGGGTTTTTTCCCACCATCCCCAGCCTTCTCACCAAAAATCCCAGTTGCAGCAATACTATCAGTGCAGACTAATTTATTTCTAACAAAGTGATTTCCTAATTACTATAAATTAAGAAAATGTAAGTAAAACTCAGATTACTTTAACATTGTCCAAACCTTTCTCAGAATTGTCCAGTTTGCCTAATATTCCTCAGTGTCTCAATCTTGATAATCTCACCAATGTCCAGTCAGTCAGAGTTCATCTCCAGATGAATGAAGACATCTTCCTTTGGCATGTTCCTTTGCCGTACTCCAGCTCCTCCATGCTGTCTTGTCCTTGTCATCTTCCTCCAGGTAGTAGAAGAAACTTCACCGTACCAGACCCAGCAAAGTTCACGTTCTTTCAGGCCTAACTTTTGCATGGCCTCTTCCAGACACAAGTCAAACTCAGCAAAACAAACTCCACCAGGGAGTTCAAACCAGCAAACTCCTTAACTGCATTTAACACACATCCTGCTAGCCTAGGCCAGCCAAAGGCTGCAGGCCCCAGGCCTTGGCCACATGGTCAAGCTCACATGGTTCACATTTTCATTCCACAAAATGGCAGAAACCAAACCTGAATCTGAATTCCCATTTTCCTCCCTCTCTTTGTTTCAAACCTCTTTATATATTCTTTCTGTTTTCCCACCTTCCAGGAACAGCTCCTGGATTATTACATTACAAAGAAAAAGCCCCGTTTTCCTCCTTCCTTCCCCTTGTGTCTTTCTGAAAGGAAATTCGAATTAAGACCATTCTCACATTTTAGCATATCTTCCTTGAAATCTGCAATCTTAAACAGGAGAGGACACCCAGGGGAGGGGGGTGCCCCCTATCAAAAAGGGGAAGTGGCCTTATCTGACCTCAGATAAGTCTTAATATTTGTGTCTTTCAGATGCAGGTGATAGCAATGCCCACATTCCTTTTTCAATGAATAGCACTGTCCATATACAGCCAGGGCTTCTCACATGGGACAGGGGGAGAGTTGTAACACTTGCCAGGAACTCCTCATGCTGCACTAGGTCAGTCCTGTTGGGAGACTGGTAGAGGGTGAACCCAGCAGCTGTTGAGCTGCATACTCCCAGTAACTGCCCACTCATCGTGTCACAGGGTGTGCATACCAGTGTCCCTGTGAGTGTTCTTTTGCTCCCAAGGCATACAATTAAATAACAATTGTGTGACAGTTCCTGGGTGACATGGCAGTGGGAGAACTCTGTGGAATAAAATCATTTAAAAATACACACACACACACACACACCACAAATAAAATTTTATAAAAAAATAAAAGTAATTAACAATTGTGAACATGTGAAATTATGAAAATATCACATAGAGACCAGGGAATTCTGAAACATCTGTATTTCTTTCTGTGGTTCATGTTTTCTGGTTTTGAACCATCGACCTTCATTCCCTACTGCATGGGACCATGGAAATTATGTAGCCAGCAGTTAGTCCTCAATTAGTACAAATCTAAGATGAAATTGTTCATATTGCCAGCTACTAAATTACTGGATTTCAAAGACATGATCCTAAAAATGATAGGGTATGCCTACCCCGCTGTGTGCCATTGTCTCTTGTTAATGTTACTAAGGGCTAGGTAGGATCTGAATTAACACACAGGCCTGACAGGGCTTCCTACCTCAGGAGTTCTCTTGGCGAAAAATAAGAATATATGAAGAGGTTTAAAACAAAGAAAGGGAGATTCGATTCAAATTTTAATTTGAGATTCAGATTGGTCATTTTGTTGGATGGTCAGGGACTTTGCAGGATGAAAATGTGAGCCATGTGAGCTTGGCCACGTGGCCAGGGGGCTGGGGCTGCAACCTTTGGCTGGCCCAGGCTAGGAATGTGTCTGTTGAAAAACAAACAAACAAAAAAAAGCTAAGGAGTTTAAAAATTTAAACTCCATGTTAGAGTTTGTTTTGCTGAGTTTAACTTGTGTCTGGAAGAAGTTGTACAAAAGTCAGGCCTGAAAAAAAAAGTAAAATTTGCTGGTTCCAGTACTGTAAAGTTTCTTCTACCTGGAGGAGGTCGACAAGGAGAAGACAGCATAGGAAAAAAAGAGCACTCCAAAAGAGCAGTCAAAGAAAGATGTGTTCAAGCATCTGGAGATAAACTCTAAGTGATATTGGTGAGATGATCAGGACTGAGAGACTGAGGATTTTTAAACAATCTAAAAAAAAAAAAAGACTTAATGTTAAAAAAAAGTTTTGGACAATGTTAAAGCAATTTAGAGCTTTACTTACATGTTTGCTTTTGTAGTAATTAGGAAATCACTTTGCTAGAAAATTAGTCTGCACTCTGAGAGTCTTGCTTTGGCTTGGGATTTTGGTTGAAAAGACTGGGGATAGCAAAAAAAAAAAAAACCACAAGAGTTTAGAAGAGGGTAAATTGAGGCAAACTAGTCTAAAGTTTAAACTGTGTTTCTAAGTTTTTTTTTTTTTTTCTTTTTAGGTCTGAGAGAGGAAAAAAGCTAAAAAAAATGCTGGTAGCTAATTTTTGCATACCAATAGTAGGTAAACAGCTCAAATGCTAATACATTGTTTGCAACCTGCTTATAGAGAGAAGCAGGCATAAGTGTTTTAAGTTAAAGTCAAAAAGTCTTTTTTTTTCTTTAACCAAATTAAAAAAGAATATTCACTTTTGTTTTTGATGGGATGGAAGTGTGGGTTGAAACAGATATTTGAGAAACATTCATTGAATGTACTGCAACTCTAAGTACAATAAACTTTCACATCTAGGCTTTCTTGTAAACAAAAATGAACCAATGAAGTACAATATTTTCATTCATTTAAAAATGATTATCTGCTTGTTAGGTAGAATCTTTCATCAGAGCAACCAGATCTTTCATTAATATGAACAATATAGTCACATAATACATTCAGAAAGAAAATATTTCAGCATTTCTTGAAGAGTAATTTTTTTTTATATTTAAATGGTTTTCTTATATTTTATCTTTGTCTTCCACTTGAATGAGACCAAGCATGACCTTGTTTCATTGATCTTCTCTTGACTCTCAGCTCCAGACTCTAGGACAGGTGCACCTATGAGAGTACAAGGAAATCATCCTTTTATGTGAATTATTCCACTGGAGTAAGATCTACAAATAGAAAAGAACCCCTTCTATAAAACAAATGCATTCACTAGTGTCCTCCTGGTCTAACACTCTATTAAATAAAGAGGTGTAACATTTTGCTATGGAATAACAATTTTAATTATATTGCATGTTTTAAAATCCCAGCTGAATATAATATAATTTTAGTGCTCATTTCTCCTGAGGCATCAACATCATTTATCACTCCTGCTGCCATCTGGCATGTCTGAACCATCATGATCAGCAGTTTATGTGGAAATTAAAGCATTCAATTGGTCTCTCTTCAATAATGCTCTGAGGTCAGGGACAATATTGCTAGAGGCAGTGAAGATGCATTTTTATCACACACTTGAGAAGCATCCATTTGACATTTTATAACTTTCTAGGTTAAGACTAGCCAAGCTTTCCTTATTTGCACTGACCCAATGTGGGGTCATTCTGTATAATAACTATCTAAGAATCATTCAGGGTAGTTCCCTCTCTGCTATTGTGCTTATAAAACTACATTCAGCTAAAAGTGGCACAAATTAAAGTTCTCTTTCTCTCCCTTCCCCTCTCACATTCCATGTTCTTCTTCTACTCTTTATTATATGTGTATATGTGTGTATATAAAAAACATGCATGTAAAGCAAATCATGTACTAAATATAATTTGTTTTATGTTTGCTTCTTGTTATTCCCTGTTGACAAATGCAGAAACAGAAACTCGGGATTAGATAATGTGTATTGGTCTCTCAGGGGCAAATATTAACACTTTTTTCTAACAGCACACAGTAATCTCTTAAACACACATATCCTTTGACACATGTATTCAGTGAATAGGCAAAGATATATCATAGTTTGACTTTAAATTTGAATTTATGTGAATGAGAATATTAGAGGCATTTGCTATCCCACAATATAGTTCCACAATTATGGAACTCCTTAGGACTGTGAGCTATTAAATCCAGTAGGCTAAACCAAATGGGTATAAGTCTTAGTCTTTGTGAAGTGCTGCAATATAGAAATCTCCAGGTTTGGTAGAAATCATTTCCACACCCCACCCCCAGTCAGAAAGGTTGTGATTCAGAAAGAGTAAAACAGTGTTTGAATAGTAAAAAAAAGACATTATGTTGTCCTTTTTCCAGAAATGAATGTCTGATACGTGAAAACACAACTTTTAAAGATCATCCAAATTGTCCCAAATTTATGGAGGAATAAAAATGTAACTCTAAAATAATAATGATGATGATAGTGGACAACAGTTACCTCAGGCTTCAAGTTTCTTCTTTATTTTGTTCACCATCACTATACAACATACATACTAGCTAGTATGTACATACATAAAGTACATACATGTAAAAGACCAGTCCTAACCATGACATGGAGAACAGATGAATTAAAACAGATGCTGCCATAACAGATATGAAATCTCCATGAAAACAAAATTGAAATATTCTTTGTATATAAGAACTAGTCATTCAAACTAATGACTATGGCTGTGGCATATAAAATTATTCGCAAAAACTCAGATAATGTGTTTATTTAAAAATATTGGGGACAGGAAAAGATGTGTTTATATTGTATATGTTCACTTGATACTCTAAGTAATGATCAAAAATCAATTCTCCTATGTGCCTTAAAAATTATAAGTTTGCACTTTGCATTTAGTGTTTTTATACGTTTTAAGGTTTTTTACTCAATTTTTATTATTTGTTTGTGATTTTTTTTGTTTTTCCTCATGACTCCACTTGTTTCAGCACAAATGAAGATGCTAGTTTTCATCCACTGAACTGATTTTGGGATCTTGTAATTCTGTTTAAAAAGTAAGTGGACTGTATCAGCATGTCTCTGTTTCAGAAGAGAAAGAAAAGGAATTTCTGTTCTATTCCATTGTTCTGTGTGTCTCATCTCCACCAATACCAACATTGCACTTTTAACATAGCTTTATAATGAGTCCTAAAATCTGACAGTACAATTCCTTTAGTTTTACCTTTCTTTTAGAAAATTGTTTTGGCTACTATGTTTGGTATTTGTTTTTTTTTTTTGTTTGTTTGTTTGTTTTGTTTTTAACTTCTTTTCATTTCATCTGTATTTTAGAATAAATGAGTTGATCTATATTGAAAATAATCCTGCTAGGACTTTTGATAGTAATTTTTCTAAACAAGTAGATGAATTCCAGGAGTATAAAATCTTTAATGTATTGATCTTCCAATTCATTACATGATAGCTATCTATTTACAATTCCTAAGGAACTAAGATACAGAAAGGGTTAGGATCTACACAAATTAAATCAGCCAATTAATATAGGCTAGGTAGTTTGGCCTCAAAATTAAATGTAATAATCATTGTATTACATTTGAATATACCCTGGTTGAATTGTAATGATGGGAGTTACAGACAGTTCCATGACTGTCATACAAAACAGTTGACTTTAGCCAAAGATCAACATCAAAACTGGTTTTATTTTAAATTCATACTCTTTGATTAATAGACATGAGATCACATATGAAAATTGCAGTTATAATTTAAATGAACCAAATGTCCACTATATGCCATAAAATGCTATGTAACGTATAAGGAAAAAATATTCATGGATAGAAGACATGTATGAAAAAATAAAGAGAAAAAACTAAAATGATCAGAAGATAAAAAAGCATCTAGTAAAAGTTAGAATAATACTCACAAAGGAATAAATCAATAATGACAAAGTGAAGAAAAACATAAAATTACTCTCCATATTTTATATGTGAATTAAATAGAGTGTGTTGCTATAGATCTCTCTGTGGAACTATGCAAAGTCTCATTTTTTTAGGGTCATTAAGAACATTTAAATGGTTATAAAATATTGTTACTGAGGAGCTGCTTATTTCTTTTTATATCACTATCTACAACATAAAATGAAAATTGAAACCCAAAAGAGAAAATTTTCTTCCTTAGAATACATGGAAAATATGAAAATCATTTTTACTATGGGTATTAAGCTATTGGATTATATACATAAAATTGATACAGGCTTAAAATATGATCATATTGGAATGTAGTTTAGTATAATTAGTGTTGGAAGTATTGATAAGTAGGTTTAAAGGAAATCATGTGTACTTGACAATTTAACAGTAAGCTTTTCTGGGAAATGACTCTTGTTACAGTAAACTTTAGTTCACTTCACCAGAGACTTGATATAGTACATAATTTCTTCCCAACACTTTATTTTAACAATATTTAACTAATTAAGATGTCATCGATATTGTGATAAATCTAAAACATGCAATACTTCTAGGAATAACTGTACAAGTATACGTCAATGAGACCTGTTATCATCAATCTACCCCTCAGCTATTTAGTTGTCATTGATATTGCCACCTCCATTAAAAATGGTTTTGCACAGTATATAGAGTGGAGAGTTTTTGAAATACACAGAATTAACAGTGATTGCCATTGATATAGTCAAGTCTTGAGAGAGCAGAACTGAGGGTGTGGGTGCTCTTAGGTGGTTTAGATAATCTCAGGGGAATTAACAGGTGAGCAGTCTACATTCTGGGTGAGCTCACTGAGATTTGAATGTAGATTGTGTGATTGGTACTCATGACGAAAACGGCTGGAAAAGGTCAAGGATCTCTGCATCTAAATACCTGAACAGAGTAAAAGACAAAGGTAGAGAGACTGAATATTTAAGGGCTGAGTGATAGACTACAAAATGTCAACAAAAATGAGTTCAGAAGCAGGGCAGCTAGAGAAATGAATTCTGAGACAAAGAAGAAAAGAAGGAATAGGGTTGTGGAAAGAGGAGAAATTGGGGCATTGATTTCCCTCAGAATTTTATCATCTACAGTTTATTTGATATATGGATAAACTGGTTTGGTTCAAAAGTTTAAAGTCATTTTGATAAACATAGAATTAGAAATGGAGTATGACTTTCCTATCTATGCCTTTTTCCCCTCATGGAAAAGCTTAGATAAATCCACTTTTAAAGTTAACACACACGCAAGAAAGAAATATTACAAATTTAAAACTGAATAGCATGAATTTGCTTCTTGTAGTGAGTATATATTTCTTCAAAGGATTACAAAGAAGGAGCTAAGTAAATACGTTAGTACAGTTGATAAAAATTCTGGGAACTAATTCTGTAAAATAATGACTATATTATTGTAGTTAAATTTCAAGCAGTGACCTTGTTGAAGAAAACTGTCATTTATTACCATTATCGTAATTGCACAGCAGTTATATTTTGTAAATTTTAATTACTGTGATAAAAACTTTTTATAATTATGGATGAATTATTTTTTATTATTTGAGTAATATCAAGTCCTAACATTATTTCTAGTTTTTTTATGTACTGGTATAGAAGAGTGAAAAATATTGCTATAGATACTTTATAATTTTATTGGCTATTAAAATACTTCAGAATTAATTATGTATGAGCTATAAAAACTGAAAATCTTTATTTTTTAAAGAGAGTACATATTACTCATTTTTTAAGTAGCATCAAATCTTTCTGTATAGAGCTGGCTTCATGCACTTGCAGCAATGTTCTTTTTCTCTTTTTGTTCTAGTATACACATTTCTACAAAAAATGGTGATACATTTTGTATATTAGGCAACTTTCACAGAAAGTTGCTAGAAATATGGACAAAAAGTATGTTTATTAATAATTTGATCTATTATAGAAGATTGTAGATTGATGTCCTCAGAATATTTAACTAAACATATCCCTTTTTAGAAACTATAGATGTATGTATATATAATGCACATATGTACATATATTTGTAATAACGTACCCTGTAGAGAATTGATTCTATGAACAGAGCTTTTGATCAAATGTTTTACGGGGAAATATTACCCATCTATTATTCCATGATACATACTTACACATTGGGAAAAAGAAGATGGAAAATTAAAAGGCTGGCCTTTTGTTTCTATGGTTTCAATATACCATTTTTATTTTTTATTTTGTATTAAAGTGTCACTGTTTTACAAATGGTCCTTAGTATTTTGACAATCTAGGGTTCCCCACTCACCTGTAGTCACCACAGCCCTTCCCCCACTAAAAGCACCTATAGTCCTCCAACATAGTCCATTGTGCTCTCACCCCTCCTAATTTTTCTCAACCCTCTCCTTCCCCCTCTGAGGATTTTAGGCCTGTGACCAGTTATGAAGAATGAGTTTTAACATCTGTCTTTGTCTGACCCTCAGTTTGGTTCCTCTGTAGTGCCAGATAAGTGACAACATCCCTTTTGTTTTTAGTCTGCCTGTCATAACTGTACATATTTTATTGTTGCACCATAGCAGAAAAACCAGGTATGATAGTCTGGCAGACTTAATTTGAGTTTAACTTTAAAAAGTCAGTTCTCTTCTCAGTGGCTGAAATTTACTCACCCTTAAAACAATAATAAAGATATTCACTCTTTTTGATACAGGAGGGGCAGACTAGGGTTTGGTGTTCAACCAAATAAATAAAAGATGTTCATATATTCAGGAACTGATGTATTGTAAAAGTATTGTAAAAGTGTATTGTAAAAGTGTATTGTAAAAGGTGTATTGTAAAAGTATATTGAGGTGTATTGTAAAAGTATATTTTCATTAGAAAGAACATGGTAGAGGGTTGTTGGGTCACTGATAGTGTAAAAGTATACATTTGGAGAGACTTGAACCTATAAACCCCAGAGTAGGTACAAAGATGAAAACATACTTTGCCTCAATAAACATGATATGGAAATGATAAAAGAGAGCTTGGAGTTTTTTGTTTTTTGTTTTTTTTTTTAATTCTGATATAATTGACATACTACATTTTGTTAGTTTTAGGTATGTAACAATGATTGTAAGTATAGATACAGTTAGATTCAATTTGCAGCAATCTGAGGTGATGAATATTAGACTAAACTTACAGTGGGAATCATTTCACTATAAGGAAATTATTACTCCAGTAAGCTTAATATTTACCACTTTTAATAGTTACAGGTTTTTTTTTCTTATGATGAGAAATTTCAAGTTCTGCTCTCAGCATCTTCCCAATATACAACACACAATTGCTAGTTATAGTCACAGTACTGAACATTACCCAGGACTTAAATTATGTAAAGTTAGCAGTTTTTGACTCCTCTTTACCCATTTCAACCACCACCACACTCTTACTTGTAACTATTATATCTATGAGATCTATTGTATATAATGGAGATCAGACAATATTTCTCTTTTTCTAATTTATTTTACTTAGCATAATGCACTCAGTAGTTCCTCCATTCTCAAAGTTAAAACTGGAAATATTTTCTTCATTTTAAGCCAAATAATATTCCATTATGACTACACATGCTTTTATTCATTCATCTGTTAGTGAACATTTAGATTGTTTTCACATCTTGACTATTGGGAATATGGGAATAATGTTGATGCTTTGAGGGTTATAGCTAAATATTCTGAGGTACTCATTATACTGCCCCATATATATTATAATTTAATTACACCTAGACTGTAGGGCCATTCTCCTTTGTTCAGAATATAATACTTTTGAGAACAAAGGGAAACAAATTAAAAGTTAACTCTGCTTAACCTAAACTAAATACACCTAATGCAGTTTCATCACACTTGCTATAAATTGGGGTAAACTAGATTGAGTCCTTTTTGGAGATCAGTGGATTCCCATTCTATTTTAAACACCATGAGAGGCACCGTGAATGACAATAACTACTATTAACATGGTGAGAGTGGGTTTTGTGATTGCCTTACCTTCTTCTTGTTGGGAGTTGTGTGTGCTCTCTTCTATTTCTGGCTTGATGCGCTGCTGAATGTTTGCCTAATTGGTTACAGAGAAAAAAAGCAGTATGACCTTCACCATCTAAAAAGTAATCTTTGTGAAATGCTTCCTTCAGGTCACACTTTGGCCAAACTTGAGCAGTCTCTAACAACACTTGCCTCCCAGTAAAGATATGCTTGTAACCATGTGAATCTAGATCAAAACTCCTTTTGTTACTAGTTGCTTGATGTTTTCTATAAAAGTCTATGCTGAATAAACTTGGTTGCCTCAGTTCAGAGAGAAAGACTGTGAGTCCTTATGTCTGGAGCCTTCTTGGCTCAACTCCAATCCTTACCCTCCCCCTTGCGACTGTTCGATCATGTCTCAGCTGGCTCATGACCTCTTCTATTTAAGAAGTCAGGAGGAGGATTGAGCACAAGGGATCCAGATGACAGTTCATGGGTGACATGCTAGTGGGATAAGTTTAGGATATACAATGATGTAAGAATATATATATATATATATATATATATATATATATATATTCAGTTAAAAAATGAAATGCAAAATAGACAACAGGTTGGTTTGGGGTCATTCTGATCTCTATCCATCCACATTGGCTTTGTGAGGTTAAACAGAATTTAAAAAAAAACATCTATAGGAGATGATTTCTGAGGAATGGATTCTCTAAAAGAGATAGTCACACACAATAACACACATATGCACATGCACACACATGTACGTTTATTCTATGTTAAGGATGGCAAAAGTAGGATGATGGAGGAAATCATGTCAAGTTGAAAAAGTATGATCAATATAAATATTGAAAATGAAACCATATGTCTGATAATTAATAGTTTGTACTAACAGGTTTAAGATGAGAGTAACCTGACTCATATAAGCTGCTTTCTGTATATGTTTCAGGGTTTCTTTTTTCCTTCTTTGCATTTATTCACAGCATGGTCAGATGTTGATAAGAGTTTAACTGTCATCCTTTGTTATCCAGTAACTTCTACTCCCACATCCTGCTGCATCTACTTACTAGCACCTTCTATGTATGCATGGTCTGTATCCATGCAGTATCGCTTCTACCAATAGATGCAACTTTCTCCTCCTCTGATTGGAGAAGCAGGTAGGAAGCATATGGCCTGTGTGTCCCTGGGAGTAGCAGCCTAAGGAAGAAGCCATATATAATCTGGAAGTAGAACTGAGTGATTGTCAGTCTGATTTGGAAATTTTCATCAGCTGTGCATCTTAAACCTGACGTATAAATAGATCAGCTTGAGACGGCCAATTCTCCTAAGCCCTCTAGGTTTTTCATTCTCAGAGAAGGACTTTGCCAGAGTGAGATCAGAATAAGGCACTCTTTACATAGAACCTGGTTGTTTGATTTAAGGGATATATGTTTCATGCTATAAAACAAACAACCCCCCCCAAAAAAAATAAACTAAATGCTTGAAAATATTTTAACATGTATGAGTGTACATGTATATATCTATATAGGTGTATATTAAGTGATATCTTCTTTAAGGGAACTTTTTAGTTTAAAAATAGTTTAAAAGATGTAGGTAGTGCATTATTTTTGACATGAGACCTTCCTAGAAACTGACTTTAGACAAGGGTTCTGTGCAAATGATTTATTAATTACCATGAAGAGAAACTGACAAAAAATGTAGAAGGAGAATGGTAAAAGCCAAGCAAAATATGATTTTAGGTGAAATACTATTTTTCACCCAACTCTGTAGAGAACTCTTGGGCAAAAATTCCATCATGGATTCCATCCTGTCTAGAAGCAGGGGTTTGGGATTTTATGTGTCCTGGGCATTGAGCACTGCTAGAACCTCCAGGTACTTTCAGCTCTTCAGAAAAAGCTGCTGTAGTAGCACCAGCATAATCTCATTTGTAAACTCAAAAAAATCGTGAGGATTGGCTCACGAAAGGAGATTTGGAATCTAGGGAGAGCCTGGAACACATTCTAGGCAGCAGCAAATTTGGAAAGTATTAGTATGGTATGGTAAGATCATGGTGAAGAAAGATCAGGGCCAAGTTTGAAGGTGATTAAATGCCTGTGGTGATAATAATCATTATTTCCTTCATCATTAGACTTTGGAGGAAACAAAGTGAAGAGAATCTTGAGGATTATTGTGGTAAAATAGTAGATTTTAAAATTTTAGATGTAAAACTGAGGTAATGTCCTTGAAAATGGCTACAGTGATAGACAGCATTACAAGTAATTAATAGGAAAAAAGAGAACGAGGCTGTTGGACAGATCATCTAGATTTGTGACTGGAAGTAGATTGAGAAGGAATAGTCAGACATGGTAGAATCATCTTCAATTAGTGAGAGTTGATAAGAATTTCAGTACATCGAAGTAGAACTAATGGGTTGAATTTTGCCAAACAGATAAAAGTGTCTCAAAGGATCTGTACTTTATGTAAATAATTTGCCTTTTCATAGAGAGAGGAAAAAAAAACTGGAGGAAAGATTTACAAGAATTAAACTTTTTTCTATCTGTTCCTATTTTTATCCAGTCCCTTATCCAGTTGAAAAGTTATCATAACAGAAAATAACCTTTCTTCCAGAATTAATTTGTTGGCATTTCACTAATTATTTGAAAAATGATTCTGAACCAAAATATTTTCTAGAGTTACCTCAAAAGATGATGCCAACTTATCAACCAAGAATAAGGTAACATTTATTTCTCTTATGAAGACACATTTAATTTTTAAGAACTATTTGCCAAACTTATAGCATAACTTTTTGAAGAAGTCATGTCTCTTAACAAATCAGTCTCTGACTCTAAGGAGTTTGCAATTAAATTTATAATTTTGACATCTTAAGCTTTTTGGGTTGTGAGAAATGTATTTTGAAAACTTTTTTTTTTCATTTATTTTTCATCCTTGAAAGTCTCACTCACATCTTTGTAATAATTAAAATGAAAATCACTATTATATTACTACTTATTATTTACAGAGCAAATAATCTTACTTCACAAACTTAAGGGTCATGATTTGATTTGACCATGAAGATAGGAGAAAATTGTTTTCTATAGCTTTTATTTTTAGTTACATATATTCAGAGAGGGAGAAATGGGGATGAGGAAATTAGCTTGTATGAATATGCACAGACAAAAATACATGCACACGCACAATACTGGTTTTAGTTTTAAAATGGAACAGAAATTTATCCCTCTGAGATCAGATTTTAAATTTGTTTAGATATAAACAATAAGAAATGTCCTCTAATCCAATACATTTAAGATAGCAAATGAATGCATATAGTTATACTAAAATTAGGGATGCTTAAAAATAGATATCATTTTAATAATAAAGCCAATACTTGTTTAATATTACAGCTAAATTCACTTCACTAAGTTTTAAAGTAAATACACCTTCATTTGATACCTACAGTTCTGTTTTGTAATTGAGCACTAATTGCAGATTGTTCAAAGTCCACTAAGTACTAAAGATTCTTTTTAAAAAGACACATGTCCATTAACACCATAATCCATTTGGAATCATCACCACTGTAAACTGATACCTGCTAAGAATTCCAATGGGAACTCAATGACTTTCAAGAATTCCAGGGTTCCCTTCATTATCAGCCTAAATACTTAATATACACATTGTACATATAGAGTACATGACTTTCTTAATGATTTTAGTATTGATTTTAGCTTGATAAAATCTGAATAAAATGATAAAATGCAAATACTCATTTCATATATTTATCTCTGCCTTAATGTTCCTACCATGGTCATAATCTAGGTTTTTTTTTATCCCATCACAGGAATTCCACCTATTCTTATAGAGAAATTTTCTTCATAAATATCATAAAGCTCTTCCTTGAGATTATCTGCTACAGTGTAGAATAAGTAGAAACCCCATGATTCATCAAATTATCATACAACATAAGAATAGGAAACATACTTTGATACTTTAAATTTATACTATGACTATAACAAAATGCATTAAGTGCTTGCACAGTCATGGAATGAAACTAAATCGCTTGATCACTACAACTAGAGCCAATTTATCATGCAAACTGTGAATAAGAAAAAAGCCTAGATTAGTAGTTCCTGTTTCTGTAAGTCTCCTGATGAGTAAACCTTCTTTGTCTAGTAATATAATGACTAGGGAAGAAGAAAGAACTGGACCAAAATAATTTCCCACTTAGTTTTCATATCTTAGAATCCTGATTATACAATAGAACAATTTTAAGACCCTCTGTCAAAGAAAACGAGCTTAGCCTTGAACTAGAAAAGTACACTAGGAAAGAAAATGCAGGCTTCTTCATCATTTTCTTTCTCTTGTGGAAGTTAAAGAGCTGTTGTGGCAGTTTAAGGCAGTTGATATCATATATGTTTCATATTCCAGTAATCTTCAGCTATCAGCTGTAAGGAATGTCAACATATTTTTCCGATGTCATTTTTTTTTTTTTTTTTAGAATGTCCACTAGCATCATATTCCATTTATACTCATTTAGAACTTAGTAAGATTCCTGGAATGCTTCAGCCTGAATCAGATGGTTAGCACTTGCCTTGATTAACTATGTCTAGGTTGACAAATGTGAGTTCAGTCTTAAAAATAAAAGCCTCAACATCTGCAACAAACTAGTCAACAAGAAACAGCACTTACCAACCCAGGTGAAATTTAAACATTTCCAGTTGTGTTAATGCCTCTTAAGCCTCCTCTCTGCCTTGGTGGTAGGTATGGTGTGATCATACCTGCAGAGGTGTAAACTTACACTTTTGAATCACACACTGCATTGTAAACCAATGTTTTCACAATAAAAACATAATTAAAAATAAAAGTATATTGATCCAAGACACAAGCTCACTTACAGGACTCAATTTCCTCCTTTCACTGCTGAAATCTTTCCCTAGTTAGAAAAGGTTTAAGGGAAACATGACTGTCATTTACTAGCGCACTCACAGCTTCTCATGATTTGTGGTTACTGGTTCTTGTTGATATTTCAGTGTAGCCTTGTTTTCTTTTTATGTGTCAGAGGGTGTGAGCTGAAACTGGACTGGGCTTGTGCTGTGAAAAGAATAATACTTCATTTCACTATCTCATCTGTCTTCTGAACACTGGAGACAAGACTGGCATAACTGACCTCTGGAGAATGGAGAGCAGCTTCTCCATTTCTCCAGTGTTTACCTTAAAAACACTCCTTGGGAGATACCAAAAAATTTATGGGTGAATCCCCTGCCCAACATTATCTCATGGAAACTAATGTTTTACCCAATTTTACTGTATTCTAGCCATTAGTCTTCCTTAGTTAATTGGTCGTAAAACACATCCTCTTGATGACCTTTTTCCCCCTTTGTCTGAATGCCTTTATTAGGACTGATGGGGGTACATTAAATTGATACTGGCCGTACTTCCAGTAGCCCACGGTTGGTCTACAGCTGTGTCAATTTCTCTCATTAATCCTTTCTTGCAACACTGTGCCCAGCTCTTTACATTATGGACCTTTTTCTTTTCTTTCTTTTTTTTTTTTTCACACCAAAGTACTTGCTTTCTAGTATAGCACTACTTGCTCTACCTTTCCAAGCCTACTAAGTCCTTAGAGTAAATAAGAAAATGACTATCACACCACACAGATTTGGGAACATGAAGTAAAGTGATGGAGGTATATGAAGAAAATGAATAACAGCTTACCAGGTTATTTCGTGGCTTACATTGGTGTGAACAATTGTTCAAGATAAAAGTAATTCAAAGTTATTGTCTCAGCTATACAGTCTGTTTCCTTACTTCTTTCTTCCTATCGTGAGATTCCTCTAATGAGTTATTAAAAAAGGAGGGAATTTTAAGTGACAGAATGCTAAAACCTGGTTTAAATTAAAACAAGTTCAGTGACCATACTCTTTCACACATAAAAATTGTAAGATCAACTAGAATTGAATTTGTTAGTTCAAAGTTTTATACATATGTGCATAATAAAAAGCAGATGAATTAGTAGTTTAATTTAATTCATTATTAAAACTATATCTTTTATTTTTTTAATATTCAGAGTTATTTTTCCAAGAACTTTCTAGATGATGAAATAGAAATAACCTCTGATCTACTTTAAGGTGAAAACATCTTCATATATATACATGTATAAAATCATACATATATATAATTATATATTTCAGACTTCTATAGTCCACATTCAAATTCACATATATATCATATAATATGTAATATATCATATTATATATTATATGTTTGTTATGTAATATATATAGTGGTTAGATATAATATATTGTATATAAAGTTATATATAAATAAATGTTTATGATATATAACAAACAATATATATATTTATATTATATATTGCTATAAAATATATGAAATGTATGTTGTTAATATTATATAAATATATATTACTATACATAGTTACATTATACAGTGTTTATGATGTATAACATATATCATATAATAATCATTAGATAGCAATTATTTGTTATATACATCAATTGTATAAATGTTATTATATGATAAATATAATAATTATATAATTACATGATGTGTATTATATGCAGTATGTATATATAATCAAAGTATCATTACATCCTATTACATTTTTTCATTTATCCACTCCCATATGTTCACCATCGTTTTCCTATCACCAAACCACTTATAAACCCATAATCGTCTACTCCAGCCCATTGTGCTTCTTCCCTCACCTATTTATTCCCTCCTCTCTTCAGATGTCTTTCCCTTCCTGGATCCTTCAGATCCATGGTCAGATTTCAAGAATTGGTTTTATAGTTTGTCTTTGTCTGAGCCTTTGTTTAATTTTCAATAGTCCACACACGAGTGAAACCATCTGGTTATTTATCTTTCTTCTTCTGAGGTTCTCACTTAGCATATCCTCTCCCAGTTGTATCCACGTTGCTTCAAACTTCATGAGTTTACCTTTGTTAATCACTGAGTAATATTCCATTGTGTGTCTATATCAAATCTCATTTACTCATCTGTTCTGTGGCATTTGATTTTGTTTTCATAACTTGGCTATTGTAAATTGGGTTGCATAAACATGGGAGTGCTGTTTTCCATTTGACTTAGTGTATTTTGGGTAGATACATAGGGCTATAATTGCTGGGTCATATGGCAGGCTGACATTTAGTCTTTCATACTTCTATCCATGGGTCTGGATCAATCTTATATGCAACCATTCATGTGAGAGTTGTTCCTTTATTCTCCACAGTCTTGCCAGCATTTGTTGTTTCTGGCTTTTGTTTTTGTTATTCTCACAAAAGTGGAGTGGTATCTCATTTTTGTTTTGATTTTTCATTTCCCTGATGTAGGTAATAATGAACATTTTTTCCATGTGCCTATTGGCCATCTGTAGGGTTTTGGAAAAGAATCTATTTAGCTCTGTTGCCATTTTTTTGATCAAGCTGTTTGTTTTCTGCATGATATTTTGTATGAATTCTTTTAAATCTTTGAGATCAGGTTTTTGTCAAATATATGGTGAGAAAATATTTTCTCCCATACAATAGGGTATCTCCTCATTTTGTCAATTGTCACTTTTACTATTCAGAGACTCTTAGGTTTGATATCATCTCCATTATCTATATTCTCCTTTGTTTTATTTTTCATAGAGATGAATCTGCAAAAATATTTCTGAAATTTATACCAGGATCGCTTTCACTATGTTTTCTTTTTTTGTATTATGGTTTTATGTTTTGTATTCAACTATTTTTTATGTCTTCTTCCTTTTGTATCTCTATTTTTTTCATTTTGATTCTCCCCTCCTTTGTTTCTTAGAGCCCACTGATTTATTCTGTCTTTGGTTTATTCTAATTCCTAGGTTGTCCTCCCCCCCCCCCCAGAATTCTTTACATCATAAATGCATCTTTACATGCATTTCATTATTTTATTAAAATTTCAATTGCAAATATTATTTACCTTGATTGTGTTTCTCATAGTATGCACTTGCTTTTCTGAGTTTTCTTGCATACCTGTGACCTGCTTGTTTTTCTGAGCTTTATTGGTATTGCTATAATTCTTTAATTTTCTTGAACATGGCAATTTTGAATACCACATCTGATAGATGAAAGAGCTCTTCCATGTCTCTGTGGCTTTGTTCTGGAAATCGGTTTCCTCGTTGTGGTATATTGTTCCCTTGAGGACTTGCTTGGTCATTTGTAGTTTTCTTTATTTCCATTGTTTAGTTTAAGTTTTAACTGCTGTTATTGGTGTTTCTGTTATGTGTGACTCCCTCTCTCCCATTGTTCTGGGCACTTATTAGACAGTGGCCACTGTAGTTGGTGCCCTTTGGGTCTGGGTCATGCTGGGATCTGTTTGATAGCTCCTTGTGCAGTCTTATAGATGGCAGAACTTCCCCCTTTAAAGCATACATATTTCTTTATGAGTTATAAAGTTAGACACAGGGAAAGTTAGACACATTTTTTGTTTGTAATGTGCTTTCAAATAAAAATGTATTTTGTAGATTGTTTTCATCTCAGCTTCTCACAACATTTAAATAGGAGTCATTTTTAAACTAAAATTGAAATGTACGTTCATGCCATTGCATTCATAAGCCCTGCTAATGTAATAGTAAAACTACCAGAATGTCCAATGAAGCCAGAGTGGGATTTCAATGGCACCGAGCAAGAACTGAAACACATGAATGCATTCAAATTAATGGTGGAGAAGACCCCTGTGCTATTGGGGCAGTAGAGGTACATGGAAACATTTAAAATTTCATTCCTTGTTAGTTTGATCTGGCTACATTAAAAAAGATGTGCTGGGGAAGCAGTTTAAAATTAAAAGGTTCATTTGTCTCCTTCTGGACCAAAACCTTATAGCTGCCCAATTTTACCTGTTCTGTAAAGGAAATTGAGTAAGAAAATTGATTTATGGCAGATAGGGCTCAAAGCTTCTGAGAAACATACCCCAAATTAAGTTGTTCCAGACCAACACATATGATGATACAGACTGATGCTTTGACTTTCCCTAAAACCTGCAGGGATTTAGCTCTAAAATTATATAACCATGCTATGATTTTAATAGCTGATTAAATCTTGATAAGTAATTCTTTTAGCAACAGGCCCACATTAAGGTCGGAAATACTTAATATCAGATGAATACATTTGCTTTTTTCCCCCTTGTATTTCAAATCATTTTTTAGATGAAACTGTGAAGATTGGATGTGAATGTTACAGCCCTTTGGTTCATTTCCAGAGTCTCATACTAGAGTATTTTAATCCACTTGCCTTTTAAAAAGCTCAGCACTGCACACCCAGAACTATTTTATTTCATGAAATTACTTTATTTTCATAATTTCAAACTTTTCTTAGCTTCACTTAATCTTGCTCACTCTTCCTCTCCCCTTTAATCTATCAGTCTAATTCAAATATTTCAGATTTGTCCTCTACTTTTATGTGTCTCTTTACAGCTTTGTTTTAAGTCTACATTTCAGTGGCATCTATCTGTCAAGAATCCTTCCTTCTTTCTCATCACCAGAGGTAACAGTTATGTTTATTTTCTGGATGAAAAAAATCACCAAAATAAATATATGCAAAACCATGCTATTCAACTTTCTAGGAACATACCTTGGAATAATGAAACTATGAAATAATCATTCATGAATTTACATAAATTATGAAAAAGTCATGCCAATAGCTAAATGTGTTTGTGTGGAGAGGGTAAAGTGGGCAATTTTACTATCAAAAATATATATTCACATTTGATTTGATTAAGAGAGATCTTAAAGTTCTCCTGAAAGAATGTAATTCAACAAGGATCCAGTTGCTTCTATATATATTTTCAGTATTCATATTTAGTATTCTATGTCTTTTTAAAGCAGCATTGGAATTCTATCTAATGTATTATAAATATCTTAGAGATGTGAGCAATTTTAATGTGAATACAAGTATAAGGTATAGAAGCAGTTATAATGATAAAAAATAATTAGAGTAAATTGTAGGTTCACTTTGGCAGTTGCTAGTGTAATTGGTGATACCTTTGGAAAATTATCTTTAAAAATAATCTTTTCAAGTTAGAAGTGATTACACAAAAAATTTCTTAAGAAATTGAGCGATGTTAAAAGAAATACCAATGATTCATTTGCATGTTTGTACAGTAAGGTGCCAAGAAAAAAAAAATCACAATTGTAAAATTCCAAAGGAATTCCATAAAGCTATATAAATTGCTAATCTAGAGAAATTCACTACCTTGGAAAATATTCCATATTCAATTCTAAAATGTTTCAAAAGTTCCAAGAAAGAAAAAAAAAGTGTGTCAATTCTACTTATTTATAAATTTGTAATGCTAGCTAACATATTCATAAGTAAACTAAGGGAAAATTAACAACAAATGAGCTTATTCTGAGTACTCTGTGTGTGTAATTGTGTTTGTATGGGAAAGTGTTTCACAGAGAGTTTGAAACTAGTTCATGTAGCCCCATCCTTCACACAGAGCCAAGCAGAACTGGAGGAAGTATGTAAGGAAGATAACGACGTGGGGAAATTAAAGAGTGACCAAGTTCTTAGGGTAGTTGGTATGACCAGATACATCAAAATATCCAGTTGGGCAATATCAGAGACTTCTTGAATTCAAAGCCCTGACATACTGGTATCTGAAATAATCTGAGTTCCTGTTCATTGTGTAATTTAATCCAGTTAAAAGCATAATTTGTCCTTTATAAGAGTGATGCATTTTAAAGAAATTAACATAAATCAGTTAGTAATGCTTAATCAAAGAAATCGCCAGTGCTGACATAGATTAAGAAGAAAAGTTGGAAAACAAGATAGGTAAAGAGAGAAAAATAGAAGAAACTGAAGATAGTGAAATCTGAGACCTTGGAGAAAATTACAAATATAGTAAATCATTTACCTATATGTATATTATATGTGCATTTAAAAATAGATGTTTTAGATGTTTATTTTGAAATTGATCTTTAATTATTTGGTACCATGGAAGTAACATTTTTTTCCAGCTTTTTATCTTTCTTGGGACATTTTCCTATAAATTTGAAAGATTTCTTTGAAGAGTAGAGAATTTTCACTTATCTATCATGTGAAATAAATACTTTCTGAAGTCTGTCTCCTTTGCTTTATTTAGAATGAACTAGAAGGTGCTAGTATTTGTGATGTTCATTTTTCCATGTTTTTCCTTCTGTAAGTTCAGATTTTCCTGTCTAGCTTTAAAATGACAACTTTTGGCTATTCTGATATATTTATTTTTTCATATTTAGAGTATTAATTCATTTAGAAATTATATTGTATATGGGTATGTGATAAAATAAGTTTTTTTCTTCCAAAGTGGAAAGTCTATGAAGCAAATGTTATTAATTAAAAAAATAAGATCTGATACATTGAATTGAAATATTACCTAAATTTCAAAATGTGTAATGAAAATAATTATAGAATTCTTTAGATTCACACTTGAATTGGAGTCTGATTTTTTTTATTTGTGCTGCAGTTTTATCATAGAAGTCTCTTATTTCTCTTGATAGCAGGTGAAATTGTTACTCAAACATTAGCTATACTTTACAATTACTATTTGATTTGTGTCTCAAACAGATTGATACACTTGTTAATTCTTGAACAATAAGGATAAATCATTTCCTTAAGAATACTAAAGTTAAAATTTTCCTTTGTTGTTGAAGAATGGAGAAATTTAGAATGCAAATCAAAATTGTATGTTTCCACACCTTGTAAAGATTTCATTCAAAATCAGTCAGAATACCATTTGGAGGTATTATGTGTAATTTTGCAAAATTATGTGGAAGTTTATATGAGATAATAAAAAATAGGGGGGAAACTAGACAGATGCATATGTTTAGTTGACTATGTCATATTTTCTTCAACAATAAAAGTAAACAATATATTCAAATAATATAATTCATCTTAATCACATGTACTTTTTGTTCTATATCCCAACCTGAATGTAAAGTATAAAGAGTGAAATATGCTTAGATAAGATTAAATGTTAGAAAAATAGAAAATATGAAAAAGTAAAAAATAGAAAAGTAGAATTGACACAGAACCCAGAATTCTAGTATTTGACATTTAAGCATCTTTCTCAAGATTTCATCACGAACAATTTAGAGCCTTAACTACAAATGAAATGTCACAGATAATTGGCCATGTGCCTTTGACATTTCATATCAGATTTGGCCAATTTTGTAATTTGCAACATATGAAGGCAATATTCAGTGATTGAGATCTCAGAACCAGCTAGCTTAATTATTATATGAATGCATATGTTTTTATCAAGCGGGACTTCATCAAATTAAGAAGTTCTATATAGCTAAAGAAATTATTATTAAAACTAAGACACCCTAATAAATGGAAGAAATTGTTTGCACATCCTACATCTGAGCTAATATCCAGATATAAAAAGAACCCATATAACTCAATAACATGAAAAAAAATAATTCAATCAAAACTGTGAAGAAACACCAAGAAAACACTTCTCCAAAGAAAGCACTCAGTTGGCTAGCTAGCAAATGAAAAATGAACATCACCACTTATAATCCCAGAAATGCAAAGCAAAACCCCAAAGAAGTACCCCCCTCATTTCTGTGAGAGTAGTGCATATCAAAAAGACCAGAAATAGCAAGAGGTAGAGGGTATGAGAAAAAGGAAGCCTTTACACTGTTGGTGGGAATGTAGATTAGTTCAGCTTCTCTTAAAAACTGTTGGGAGTTTTCTCAAAATATTAAAAATTGATCTACCATATGATCCAGCAATTCTATTCCTAGGTATCTATCCAGATTACAACAGTAATTTGATAGAATGTTTATTGCTATTTACTGTAACTAAAGCATGGAAACAACCTAGGTGTCCAAAGACGGATGAGTGGATAAAAAAGATGCTGTATATATACACAACAGACTATACTTGGGGGGTGGAGGAAGCATGAAATCTTGCCATTTGCAGTCAGAAAGATAGTAATAGCACAGTTTTTAAAAAGTGAAATGTGTTGACTTTAAGTAGAAAAATAGACTGGCTTCAAAACCCATCTAATATATTCAACTACATGTTAATATTTTACACATTGTTTGTAACCACAAAGGACACATTTTGGATCCTGCTCCATAATTTATCACTCTCTTGTTAGCTCTTTGATACTTTCTGGTAGATTTAACATGTATATTTTATCTCGCTTTTCAAGTTTCCATGGAGAGGATGAGGGCAAGAAAGGCATGGGGAGAAGGATAGAATTACCTAATCCACCAACACTGAAGTTCTCTTGTTGACTGACTATGGCATTAATGGTGATTACTAAACTAACTTGCCACAGTATACATACATAAAATGAGCCATATAACACATTTAAGCTGTTGAAAGTTAAAACATGCAGTAAGATGTTAACCATGTATATCTAGCATTGTCACTGGAATGGAAAGTATGAAAAACAGTATCATAAAAATATGTTCACTATTCACCCGGCATGAGTGCACTGTTCCTAAGTATCTCCAGAGTGAGTAATTTGAAAGAACGTTTACAATCTCTGTCTCTCTCTCTCCTCTCTCCATTTATATCAGTCTTTCCTTCTCTCTTTTACTGTCTTACACTTTTAAAAATTATAAGATTAATCCTCTATTCCCCTGAATAAAAGTATCAGTCATATTTTACTGACCAGAAATTAACAGCAATTGTTTAGTGCCCCCACAATGCCATTCCTTTAGCATTTACTTTGAGATATGACAGAAACACACACACACACACACACACACACACACACACACTTTCCCTTCTTAATGATGTAAGGTACAGTGAAAAATAAACTTGTCTCTGTCCCAATTCTGCCATAGTTAGAAACACAAAGGCGGTAGAAAATAAGAGGCCAGACTCTGAGTCCAGCCAGCCTGGATGAACCCCCAGCTCTTATGGTCATTATTCATCACTGCGTGACTGTAGAACGATTTTGAAATTCCCTTGAGACTCCATTTTTACCAGTTAGGAGATGATCATACCTAATTCCAGTCTTCTTTTGCAGATAAATGAGTTGATATACAGAAAGGTTTTAGCATAGCCAACTGATGTTCTTTCTCATAAGAAAGACACACATGCAAACAATAATCGAGGGATGGTAGCTGGAAAGCTCAGAACCGTGACATTGTCTTTAGAGTCAATTACCAGGGTTCAGAATTCAGGTCTGCCTCTCAGAGAGCTGTTTCCTGAGGAAAGTGACTTATTAGGTCAGTCTGGTCTTCTGAGTATATATATATATATATATATATATACTGTTTTGGTAAGGAAGGAGTTTGCCCATGTTTTGTAAGAAAATATATTTTTGGATAATTTCCAAAAAGCTAGCTCTGGAAGGCATATATTTTATATGTCCTTGCATTTCTCTCTTCTACTTCTAAACTTTCTAGATTACTTTTTCTCCTTTGAATTTTTCAGTTACTGTCCTTTATGATGGAGTTTTCCAAATTTCACAACCATACAATTTGGTGTCTTAATTTTTCATTATTTGCTAAATGCTCAGTGGACTTTTGTCTGCGGCAACTCTTGAGAACTTATTGTTTTGTTT
>PVHY01020706.1:6113-25167 GCA_004024945.1 Uropsilus gracilis
GAGGCTTTCGGCTGAGCCAGGCGACACCCTGCAGATAGTGTGATTGAATGGAACTCCTTCCTGGTGTCCCAGCTTCCCCCCGTTTCTCCCATGCAGTGTTGCCTCCCTCCCAGACAGTGCTCAGGGTGGTGGTGAGAGCGGAAACTGTCCCTGTGGTCATAAAGCCCCTTTGATACCTGAGCCTTGACGTTTCCTCCCTGTTGACCCAGCACCTTTCTCCTTAGTTGTTTTTGTTGGCGGTTTTGCGATACTCTGGACCAGATGATTCACTGCCCATTTTATGCAATCTCATGGCAGAAACTTTTAGCGGACCAGAGACGGCTTAAGCGTGAGCAAGAAGAGGCGGATATTGCAGCTCGACGCCACACGGGCGTCATTCCGACGCACCATCAGTTTATCACTAACGAGCGCTTTGGGGACCTCCTCAATATAGACGATACGGCCAAAAGGAAATCTGGGTCAGAGGTCTGTTTTGGTCACCTCAATCTGCTGCTTGACCCAAAGCAATATTTGCCTCCCCTCAGCATTGCCCTCTGTAGGCCAAATTAGTTTTCCAAACCGGCATCTGTCACTCTGGCTTCCAGTAGGCTTGCTTTGGCTCCTCTGGCTGGTCAGCAGACACGACTCCATTACGTCCTGTGCTCTGTATGCTCAAGCATGCCTGGCTGTGGGACCGAGACCTGCTGGGCACACCCCTCATGCATGCCTTGGGGCATCTGCTGCCTTCATGAGTCTGGTGCTCTCCCTTCTGCATTTTGTCATGACACTGTGCTGCCTGTGCATTCTGCTCAAAGCTTGGTCCATGCGCTTCCGTAGCTATGGCCTGGGCGATTCTAAGATTCTCCTAAGAGATGGTTTAGTGAAAGGTTGCCAAAGTTAGCTAGCAGGGCTTCATTTTTCAACCATTTCCACAGGCCCCCAGATTCAGGACACTCGTTTGGAGCTCCCTGAGAACAACACTGCCAGTGGGTATTGTGCAAGGGTGGAGTCAAGCGCTCATGCGCGCGGAAGCTTCCAAAAAGAATTTTGAAATGGCAGAGTTTTGCAGCTAGACCTGTGGAGGGTATAAGAACGCTCTGGGAGACATTATTTATGACATTTCTCAGCTCAGATTACGAAAGCTTAATATTCTAAAAGGAACGAAGAAGCACAAAGCTTTGAAGTGACTTGGTGCAGGCCTCGGCTTCCTGCACGAAGGTCAGCATGTTGAAATCCTTGTGCTGGCCCCGTGCTAAGTCTTGCGTCAGTGTTTGTTTTGCCATGTGACCCTCAAGTAGCCCTGCTGAAGATTAACACCTTTCAGGGAACTGTGAGGGTCTGGGACTTGAGAGTTAAGGAAATGGAGGCATGACACCCGAAGTATCTTATAATAGTTAAGAATATTAAATTTGTGCTTCTTTTGAGTGACAGTGGCACCGCTGGCTGTTTATAAAAAGAAGATTTAAAAATGAAAAGTAATGAGGAAGCGGTATAAATTAGCAAGTGGTCCTCGGTTGCCAGGGAGAGAGCCGTTTAGCCCTCAGCATCACAACTCTTCCTCCCACCTGCCCTCTGGTGAAGGTGATGGATTACCTTCGTTCTCAGGCCTGCCTGCTTTTGAGTAACCAAGAAGATGGGGGCAGGAATGTGATGGACTTTTGAGGGCTGCCCACTCACCTTGCAGATCAGCATGTAAACAAAAATACAAACTAGCTGTGGGCGGAGGCAGGTGAACCCCACTTGCTCAGCCTCCTTCCAGGGCAGTGACTCTCAGGCTGGAACCTTGCCACAGTCTCCGAGGGCTGGTTATTCAGATCGCTGAGCTTTGTGCAGTTTCCACTTCCGGGGTCATTCAAACCAGGCCCCAGTTCTGTGATACCAGCTTAGCCACCACATTGAGATTCACTGCCCTAGATGTTGACTGACAGATGTGAGAGCATAGAAACCAACAAGTCCTGGCTATGTCAGGCTAGGTTGACATACTGGAATCCCATTTAAGTAGAATTGGGTGACCACAAATTCTGTGCAAGACCCTGTGGAGAGATGGAAGCAGAACTGGGACAACAGTCTTGGGAGCTGGTAGTCTAGAGCTGGTGTCTTATAGTAACACGGTGCTCGGGGAGCCTGAGGAAGGAAAGATAGATTTGACCCCAAGAAGATAAAGAAACATAAAGAAGGATGAGAAGCTATGTGTAACAACAACTCACAAAATATGTAAGAATTGGTAATTCAGTATTTCTCAACCTTGAGTAATGTAAAAATTCTCTTCAATGGAAAAAAATTTTAAGTTAAATAGTAAGTTATAAATCCAATTCACTTTATTAATTAATAGGTGATATAATTTTATTTGAACTCAGTTACCACACAAAGTGAATATGGTTCTGTTTGGCTATAAATCCTGTGGAGGTCACGCAGCTTAAGAGCTGGCTATCATGCGGCGACTACCACTTTTTCTTATTGGAGTCACTGAAACTTGGGTTCTTAAAATTTTTTGTCATTTGACCTCTTGTGAACTCATCATTTGTCATTATCCCCTATCTGTTCTTATTTGCCTACAACTATTAAGATAGGCTCTTTGGTCAGAGACACAAAGGCATCATTGTATGGTATTGAGGCTTTCAGTTGACTTCTCATATATGTGTGGTTGGAAAGGTGCATAGACAGACAAAAGCATCAACATAAAATGCAAAAATTTCTATAGAGAATTTATGTTTCTGCAGAAGACCCCAACTTCAGGAGCCTGGAGATTGATTCAGTACTAACCTTGATGAAACTTTTAAATACCATTATTTTCCTTGCCTAGAGTCTCCCATTTTTCTTCCTCCCATTTGTTCCTAACTTCTAATATTGAAGGGGAAGTGTGTAATTTAATTTTCATCACATTGTTTCCTTAGACCAGAATGTCACAGCAGTTAAGGAACTGGAGCTGTTCACTGCTGGAGAGGCAGTTATACCAGCCTCTGTACACAGCTTGCTCACATAATTCCTCCCCGTTCTTTAAAAAAAAAAAAACAAAAAACCAGCAACAACGAAGTAGTTAAAATAGCTACTTCAGTGGTGGGGAAGAAAGATACACAAGTAAATATCCTTAAGTAAAAGTGAGCTTACTGCTTGGAGTTAGAGGGAAAGACATTCCAGACAAAGAAGGTGGCTTAAATAAGGTGTAGCAAATAGAGCTGCTGACTGGAACAGGAAAGGTGTAATATGAGATGAAAAAGTTAGGTATGAGTGGAGAGGAATGACCCAAAGGCCTGAGCCCATGTCAGGAATTGAGATTTAATCTGAGGGACAGTTGAGAGCCTCAGCCAACTTCAAAGCGAGGAAGTGATGTGACAGAACTATTTGAGGAATGTTATTTGTGCTCATGAGTGACAGTAGATTAAAGTGAAGAGAACAAGTCTCACAAAGGAAGCTTTGTGCTTGTCGACACTACCAGTCAGACCTGAGCAGGGCCGTGGAAGGGCTCTTGTCTTAAAATCAGATTTGATGAAATGGAAATCCCCGCTGACAATGACTTCCAGGACTTGGGTTAGAAGGAAAGGGCTACTCAGTGGGAATGGAAGCCATGGAGAAAAAAGGAACTCAGGTCTCACTTTATCAGGCTTTTTCATGATCTCACAAACCATGAGAAATACGTGTAGTTGAAGCCGATGTAAGAGTTGAATCAGGATTTCATCTACTTGCAGGTCATAATTTAAGTCAGGAAGATAGAAGGTATCTATCCTCCAAAGAGCTGGACAGTGGCTGAGGGATGTCTTAAGGCTCCCGACCAACTGTGGTTTTCTTTAGTAGCCCTGGTTAGCCTTGGGGAACTAGCAGTTCAGCTGTGGGACTTCTCTAACCATCTCTTCCCCAAATCTGACCCTCCTTAGGGAGAGCCTCATGCATGACGTAGTTGACCAAACATCTGTCCAGTGTTCTGCTAAGGACAGACAAGTGGAGTTCTGCCCAGATTTCTACAGCAGAACAAACTGGTTAGAGTGAATCTTTCTGCTTTGCTCTCTGGAAATGTTTGAAAACTGTGTCCTTTTCATTGTCCGTGACTCGTGAGTTTGACTTATTGTTGCTTCTTGTCTTTAGATGAGACCTGCCAGAGCCAAATTTGACTTTAAAGCTCAGACACTGAAGTAAGTATCACCAATCAGCTTTGTCACTTTAATTGCTTCTTTGAAACTGAGAAGTTTGCTTATAGAGAAGAATTGGGAAACTTGCAGTGATTTTCTTTATTTACTCTGTTCTAATTACTTTACCTGTGTCACAGTGCTCCATAGCATATATCCACCACATTCAGCCCTATAGGGGTGATATTGTTGTTAGTATCCTTCATACAAATGAGGAAAACTGAGGGAATGCAGGGCAAAGAAGCTGGTTGGTGAGGCTGGGATTCAAACCCAGGCAGTATCACACCAGAGATGGGGCTCTTTCTACCATGCCACCCTGTTGCCTCTTGTATTGGGACTCAGTTTGCTTGGCTCAGTGATGCCACATCTGACCCTCTTTCCTAAGGCAGGGACCAGAAACTGCCTCTAGGAAGATAACTTTACCAGTTTTGCTACAGTATCCTGAGAGATTGAAAGTTTTGTAGGGACTCACCCAGAGGAGACCAATATTTCTCTAAATATGTTCCTCAGAGTGCCAGTTCTATTAAATATTTCTAAAAAAGAGTGCCCCGTTATACACACGAGCCTGGGGATCACGGCATTCTGTGTCTATACTCCGAACCCCCACCCTCCTTGGAGGAGAGGTATTTTGCCACAGGCAAATATGGCTCTAGAAGACTTGAAGAAACCTGATAAGTCTGTTTAACCCAGTATTACCTGAATTTAGATGACCAGAAACCTTTATATTTTCCATGGAATGAAATTTGAGAAAAATGCTGCCCAAGATCGCTGATTCAGCAGTATGTGGCAAGCTGAGTACTGAAAGAAAGTGCCTTGCTTTGTATCTAGTTTTGGAATAAAATGGACCCTGAGTTCTGGTTGACAATAGTGACCAGCAGCCTCCCCATTGTCCTGCTGATAGGAGGCCTCAAATGCGGTGATAAGAGGGAGCACTCCCCGCCCTGGGGTGCTGGGGTGTGCCCTGAGGAGATAGCTTGGTTATGAGTATGATCTCTCCTAACGCCAAGAGTGACCAGGCCAGGATTTTCAGACCCTAAGAACCATTCTGGTGCACTTGCTTATGATAAGAGGTAGTGGCATGATATGCAGGAAGATGAGGGGGCTCCTGAATCAGAAGTTCTGCTGTGAGTTCAGACTAAACCCCATGTTGTCTCTACCCCAGACAAGTCACCAGCCTTCACTACTTCAGATTTTGTTGTCTGTGAGCTGGGCATAAAAGGCCTCGCTTGCAGGACAGTCAAGGTGACGGTGGTAAAACAGTTGGCACAATGTAGCAAAAGTCAGTACCCCAGGTTGGGCAAAGTAGCGCCTGCCTTTAATAGCAGCCTATGGAGTGAGGCCAGGACTAGTACTTGGCTTGAGTCTGTGGGTTTGAGACCCGCCTAGGGCAACGTAGCAAGACCTAGTCCCAAAAAATAGCTGGGCTTGGTGGCATGTGCCTGTAATCCCAGCTACATGGGAAGCTGAGGCTGGGGATTGCTTGAGTCCGTGGTACCCCGGGCAACGTGAGTCTGCGGTTCCATGGGCAAAATAGCAAGACCTAGTTTCAAAAAAAAAAAAAAGTTAGTACCCTACCTGTTTTTAATTACTTAAGCTAATTTTTAGTTAATTTTTTGTCTGTTTTCCCTATTTTGTCTGGATTGAGAAAGGTTCTTGCAATATTCACTGAATGGGGTTGTGATACTACATTTACTTGTATTCTGTAGAAGAATCTGACAACCTTTTTTCTTTTAAGAGCCTTGTCAAGTAGAACAGGTGAGAAAGCTGAGCAGGACAGAACTTGTCACCCTTCCCCTGTATCACAAATGCTAGAGAGAGTTCTTTTCTCCTGAGTCGGTGTTTTCATCACATCTTGCTGCCTCCAAAAAAAAACCTAATGGATTGTCTTAGTAAGAGACAGATCTATAGAACCTGAATCTTTTAAACATTTTCAGTCACTGGGTTCAATTCCTCCCCACATATTATGTTACCCAAAAAAAGAAAAGAAAATTGTTCTTTGCGAGCACACGATTCAAGAGTTAAACAGATTTCTCTCCTGTAAGATGTCTTTGAGCCTCTTTTGTGCTAACACATACGGTGACACTTCAGAAAAGATCTAGAGTAGATCAGGTCATCATTTCTCAAACCTCTTACTGCCAGGCCTTGTCCTGCAGCCCTTTGGGGCGGGGGTATGAATGACAGCCCCAGGTACCTTGTGTTCCTTCTCCTTGGCCACAACTAAAGATCTCTTACCTCCATGGGCTGAACTCACCTTCTCCTTTCTCTATGTCTGCAAGTGACAGAGGGTACGGAGGTTGGAATCTGCAGCTATTCAGTGAGGGTGGATGTGCTGAGGGTCTTGCTCACCCATGTGTTCCTGGTTAGGGTAAAGTGAGTAGGAAGTTTGAGACCAACTCTGAGGAAGGTTGTGGCCAAAAGTTGGTAAAAAAAAAAAAACATTTCTTCTATACTACGCATCAATCAAGGAGGACAAACACATGTCATTCGCAGCAACATGGATGGAACTAGAAAGACTCATATTAGCAGAAATAAGTCAAAAAGAAAAAGAGAAATACAGGATGGTCTCACTTATATGATGGATATAGGTAAAAACAAACAAATGAATAAGAAAGAATGAAAACAACCAATGGGACTGAACCATGGAGCAAGAGAAGAGGAGGGGGAAGAAGGCAGGGAAGGTGAAGAGCACAAAAGATCAGGATGGTTAACAGGTGTTAGTGAAGTGGGAAAGCCCCGGGGTAGACAATAATGCGATAATGTAATATAAATACACATATATATGCAAATTTAAAAAATTAAATTAAATTTAAAAGAAAAGAAAAATAAAAAAACAAGGAGAGGGGTCAGAGTGAACAGAGGGGTCATCAATGGGGGCTCGGGGGGAAGCTCTCCAATAACCATTTGCCTATACTGTAAAATCTAAAGTATAAATAAAATTAAAATTATTAAAAAAAATTTCTTCTAGGACCAGGCATGGTGACGCATGCCTGTAAGTGGCAGCCTAGGAAGCCTTTGCCGTGGCCAGGGATCACGGTTTGAGTTCGGCCGGGGGCACGTAGCAAGACCTCCTTCCAAAAAAATATAGCTGGGTGTGGTGGTGCATGCCTGTAATCCCAGCTACCTGGGAAGCTGAGGCTGGGGATTGCTTGAGTCTGTGGTACCCCGAATAACGTGAGCCTGTGGTTCCACGGGCAAAAATAGCAAGACCTAGTCTCAAAAAAAACAACTTTTCTTCTATAGAAAACAAATGCCCCAGATGACTCCCTTCACAGGCCTCACTAGGATTAGAATCCTATCTGCCAGTGCCAGACCCACAAGGCTGCGTTGTTCTTTCACTCAGCACAGTGCTGACTTTGTGTAAAGTTTTCCAGATGTGCCCATTGTGCAGCCAGCGTCCCTCACGTACCCAGGACTTCTGGTACACTGCCAAGCAGGCACACCCCTCCAAATTACCACCAGGGACCAGTCTCTCCAGGCGATTGTTTTGACACCAGTGGAAAAGATGTAGGTCGGGTTTTTGTTGTTTTGTTTGTTTTTAATCCAAGAAAATCTCAATTTTTAAGTACAATTTTTGTTTTTCTTACAATGTTTTATTTTGCTCATCTAGCTTTCTATCTCATTGTTTCTCAAAAGGGGGTCCTGGTGTTAGATGTTAGCATCATTATTGAAACAAAAGGGATGAATGTGGGAAAGTGGAATAAAAAGGACAAACACTTGAAGGAAAATCCAGTTCTCTGTCCAACATCCTTTTTCCATGTTGAAAAGGTACTGCAAGAACAGTGCTATTAAAGATGTAACCGGCATCAGGTGTTTTCTTTGTAACTTGTCATTGAATTCAACAACTTCGAGTTAACTCCTATTTTCAGATAAAGTAGACCAAAGAAATTCCCTAGCCCAAAGCTACTAACTGGTACACCTCAGACCTGCCTAGTCCCAAGGCTTTCTACTCCATGATGATAGACAGATGGTGACATGGGTGAATGAGCGGAACAAGAAAAGGATATTAATATGTCACACATAATTTGCAGGTGATTTAAAGTGATGAAGGCATGCCTTGCTAGGGCATAGAAGAGGATAATTACAGTAGTGAAAGTATTTGATCATGAAATAGTTTTCATTATTTAATGAGCATCAATTAAAATGACTGGATGCGTTGCTATATGTTACATAAACACTTGGAATATGAGATGGCATTCACAAAAAGAAAATACCTTGAGGAAACCGCAACAAACAACACAAAGTGAATAGCACAGCACAAAGCGAATAGCGCAACAAGAAGTGAACTGCACTTTTGAGTTCTACTCAGTCTAAAGGTTAACATCTATCCCACAAAAGACTGGAAAAATGCCAGTGTGATGTCATTTCCTAAAGAGTGGGGTTCTCACTTCCAAATATGGAGCCTCCTACTTCTGTAATTTGTCTGCCTTTGACTCAGTCTCCTTTTGCTTAAAAAAAAAAAAGAATGTTGGCCGGGCAGAATGTTGGCCGGGCAGAATGTTGGCCAGGCACGGTGGCTCATGCCTGTAAGCTTCAGCCTATGAAGCGGCCGGGGCTAGGGATCGCGGTTCGAGTCCCGCCTGGGGCCCATAGTGAGACCTAGTTCCAAAAAAATAGCTGGGCGTGGTGGCGCACGCCTGGGAAGCTGAGGCTGGGGATTGCTTGAGTCCATAGTACCCCGGGCAACAAAAGCCTGCGGTTCCACAGGCAAAAATAGCGGGACCTAGTCTCAAAAAAAAAAAAAAAAAATGCCTTGATGTTGAAGCATCAGTTAACGTGCTGTGACCCTCTCTTTTGACAGGGAGCTTCCTCTTCAGAAGGGAGATATTGTTTACATTTATAAGCAGATTGATCAGAACTGGTACGAAGGAGAGCACCATGGCAGGGTGGGCATCTTCCCGCGCACCTACATCGAGGTACCGCAGCTCCTTTTCTTTCTGAGGAAGAATCCAGGCTGCCCAGAACACCTTCACTGACTGAACACTGTTTCGTTTCCTCCTTTTCTGTCTTTCCCCCACTTTTTTCTCTCCTCCTTTCTCCTTTGCCTCCCTTCCTCTCAGCTTCTGCCGCCAGCCGAGAAGGCTCAGCCCAAAAAACTGACACCAGTGCAGGTTTTAGAATATGGAGAAGCTATTGCCAAGTTCAACTTTAATGGTGACACACAAGTGGAAATGTCCTTCAGAAAGGTAAGCCTCCCTGTCTTCCCCTGCTCTGGAACCTTGATGGTGGGGGGTCACTGTTGGCCTGTGGGGATGCCCAGTGTGCCAGGCTAATGATGCTGTCTGCAGACCCATCAGATGAGCCCAGCCAGGGATGGCACCAAGAGCAACTGGGAAATTATCTGAGGTGCGGCAAATTTGAAATAAACCCTAGGTAGTATCTGGGCTTACCTAGCTTCCTCTTACTGATAATAGGTGGTATTTCTGGAACCTTACACATCTTTTATAAACTGTGCTCAACATTTTATTCAGCCCCTAGTGACATGGTAAACACTGTGCTGATCACTAGGCTTTTTCCTAGTCCTTGGACACCAGTAGTTTTAAAAGCTTTGAAAAAAAAGTCACAAGTTAGCAAGTATGCAGCTTTTGGAGGGCTAAGTAATCTTCCTGAGCCTCCATTTCCTGATAGATTATGTATATAAAATACAGCTATGTCTCAGGTTGATCAAAGGTCCTCTCCTAGAGCTGTTGAAGGAGGATTGGACCAAACAACATGAGTAAAGCCCCCAGCATGCTCGCAGCATCCAGTTGGTGCTCAGCTAAAAGGAGATGCCAGTGTCCTTATCCTTGTCACCATCTTTGCCTTCGGGATCTCAACATGCATATTTTGAACAATTAAACTATGCAGACATAATTCTCCCCCCAAGAACTCACTTTCTTATAAATGTCAAAATTCTCTGGCTTGTTGAAGTTATTCAGGCTACTGGTTTTATTCAGGATTCAGGGTTGTATGTACCTTGAAAAAAAGATGAGCTACCTCATGTAACAGCAATACAGGAAGCAAGCTAATTACCTGACATTAGATTAGTAATTAAATCATTATACACACACACACACAAATCTCCATTAAGCTGTACAACACCATCAAACTTGTGGAATTATATTTCTTGATAAAGGAGACTCACTGTGTGTTATTACATATGAAAAAGCAAGTGAAAAGACATAACAGCACACACTCTGTTTTTATAAGAAAAAATGTGTAAGTCTATTTCACATGTAAAGAATTAAATCTGGGAAGTACATATCGAAATATTAGTAGCGGTTATGCCCAAGTGATAATATCGGGTAGTAATTATTTTCTGTGCTTTGTCTCTAATTTTTCCATGATACAGAGGAGGGAAAATTAGGAAGAAAAAGGATAATCCCCAAAACCCTTTGCCATAGAGAAAAGAATTGAACATCTGTTTATTATACATTAAATGAATCAAAAACATTACTTTTCCCTCTGGCTTTGAGCACAGGGTAATGAATCTGATCTTTCCCTTTACTGAAATATTGAAAGACCAAGCTTAACTTTGGAGCATCCAGGTAGCTCTGCATCCCAGTCATATTCATTCCAGCCTAGTCTAGCAGGGAAGGTTTCTTTTAGCAAGGATGTGGTCAATAATGCAGAACCTTGCAGGGGAAGCCTCAGGTGGAATTTGGTCCCTTGTCTTTCAGGGTGAGAGGATCACGCTACTTCGACAGGTGGATGAGAACTGGTACGAAGGGAGGATCCCAGGGACATCCCGGCAGGGCATCTTCCCCATCACCTATGTGGATGTCCTCAAACGGCCACTGGTGAAAAACCCCGTGGATTACATCGACCTGCCTTTCTCTTCCTCCCCAAGTCGTAGTGCCACCGCGAGCCCACAGGTACCTAAGCTTCTCGTCAATGGTTTTCATACCCTGCCTAGGAACCCCGCTGCTGCTGGCACAAGGCCCCTCGGGGCGGCTCCAGTGCTGAGCCTGGGAACCGGGTGTGTTCCCTTGAATAAAAGTGGCACTTTCTGAGCACATGGTGGGAGAAATACTATCTCAGGGAAAAAGGAAGCCCTGGAGGTGACTGTTCTGGTAATAAGATGAATAAGGAATGAGATAAGAAGCTTGATTACCAGCTGGTCCAAGACCCTCCACTGAGATCATCCCATTCTAGTGACTAGTGGTCACCCAGGGGTGAGCTTCCATGGCCCAGTATGGTTCTCTTAGTCATCTTCTTGGTCAGGGTTGGCCTATAGACAATAAAGATCCAGACTATTCTCTGCAAGCAGAAACCAAGTTGGAATGGGAAATTCTGGCATTTCTCTGTACTGGGCTGAACGGGATATTTGCTTTTCTGAATGTTAATTATGAGCAGACTTGTTCTAAAATACGAATTATTCCGGATCCACCCCCTCTTTTCTAAAGCCAAGAAAAAATTAGGATGTTGAGCTCAGGAAAGGAACTAAATGGGGGAGGGGGGAGGGCCTTGACTCCCTGTGAAAGAACCTGGTGGTTGTACCATCTTGGTAAGTTGTAAGGGGATGGTCAGATGTGTGAGAGCAGGACCAGGGGGCCCAGAGACACTTGGATGAGCCTCTTTGTTCTCATCCTCTATTTTCCTCCCCTTCTACCTACTCCTCATGGACCCCAGGAGACAGTTCTGGGCAGAAAGCCTTACCTGGGATGACCCAGGACTTCCTACACAGGAAAATCCAGCTCCTGTGATTTCCTGGGAGAGGATGTGAAATTGGTTCAGGGCATTTGCTTTGTAACAGTAGCTTTTTTGCTTGACTGTGTCAAGCATAACTATAACATGAGATGACCACACTCTTCCTACTCCCATCTCGAAGGCTGAGTCCCCTAGAGAGGATGGAAGCCCGGAAGAGCCAGGCTGGTGGCAGGCCACCTTTTCCCCTCCTGGGTCTGGCGTTCAGGCTTGGTTGGGATAGATGAGCGGTGCCGGGTGGAGAGCAGCTAGTGTGTCCTTTTGAAAGTCTAATTTTGCAAAGAGGTCAGCACCATCTGTAACTGCCCTAGTGGGCACTTCTCCCATCTCCATACCACTTGCTCCTCTCATCCTCCCCCTGCCTGCACACATCTTGCACACACCCATCCATATCCCACCTCTTTCTCCAAACCTAACCTAGTGACTTCCGTTTGGGACACCAGGGTGTCCGGCTCACCCTCTCACTTCATTCCTTTTTATATATATCCCTCATGGTGATTTTCCTCCTTTCTTTATGCTGACACTTGTTCCCTTTTGCTTCTTTCTTCTGTTTTCCTCTCTCCTTTTCTTTTGAAGCTTCCTAGTCACAGCAAGCTCATCATGCCAGCCCCCTCATCTTTGCCTCACCCCCACCGAGCTCTGTCCCCTGAGATGCACGCTGTCACCTCTGAGTGGATCTCACTGACTGTAGGCGTCCCAGGCAGGCGTTCTCTGGCCCTGACTCCACCCTTGCCACCTCTGCCCGAGGCTTCTGTTTATAATACTGACCCCCTGTACGTGTTGGAGAGGCCCAGTCCCTCCCTGCCCCTCACTCTCCCCCATTCAAGTTGGTCGGATCGATCCACCCCGCATTCTGCGGTGTCCCCACTGGCCCTGCCTCCCCCTGAGAAAGCCTACTCCCCGACACCCAGTGCCAGAGCCTCCCCTCACATCAATGGGGACAGCAGGGTCCACGGGCCACCTTTCGGTGTCCAGCAGGATAGCTTTTCCCAGTCGCCATTTGGGAGCTCTGACATGGTCATCTCAGAGCTTAGCAATGCCTTTAGCAGCCAGGGGAAGCGGCAGCAGTGGCAAGAAGAGAGCGGACAATATGAGGGGAAAGCAGAGAGAGGGGCAGGTGAGAGATGCCCTGGTGGACCCAAGATCTCTAAGAAGAGCTGCTTGAAACCGTCAGACGTGGTCAGGTGCCTGAGCACGGAACAGAAACTCCCAGAGCTCCACACCCCTGAGGAGAGCCGGCCCTGCAGGCCCCTGGGTGGCCCTTTTCCGGGAAGGGAGGCTGAGCAGACAGAGCTGCGTAGAAGTGGCGAGCAGGCTGAGAGGAAAGCCGCTCAGAGTGGTGTGAGCCAGGTAGGCCTGCAGCATGACTGTGTGCCTTGGCTGGGTGGGCCGGCCGTCTCACCAAGGTCCACCTACTGCGGCCAAGTGGATACTGGTGAGACCCGTTCGCTTGATTTAGGAGCAGAAATATTGTCCAGGAGTGAACAGGTGTCAACTATTAAGGTGTCAGGGCTGGGGACCGTTGAAGGCAAAGGACAGGATTTTCTCGCACCTCTGAAAATCAGTCACTTCCACTTTGAGAACCTCCTGGCCCAGTCCAGAAGCCCATTAGCAGGAGGCTTTCCGTAGGGCCCAAGATGCCCTTCATGCTTTCTGACTAACAAGCTGAGGACACCAGGCTGTGGTTTGGCTTGCTATGGCTTGGTTTTGTGTGAGATGTGCTGTGTTTCCATAACCCATGCTCTGCCAGCACTCAGCTCCGTCAGGTCTTCGTCCTGTCTCGTGTTTGTGTGGGAGCGTGCAGATTTTGTTCGCTGTTGAACAAATGCATTTTGGTTCTGCAGTCCCAGCACTGGGCCCTGTCAGATACCAGGCCTTGAAGGGCACGCTGGGTCCTCAGGTGACTGCCCCGACTTAGCTCTGGGTCAGCTGCAGAGCTCTCTGGACTTGGACCAAGGTGGGAGAGATCAGTTTGGCTGTTTTAATCCTGGTTGTAGACATGGTCATTTTAATTCTGCCATTGAATAGCCCCAGAATCAGAGCCTTCAAGCAGCTTCTCCTCAGTTACCAGGTTTGAATTCCTGCTCACCTGTCACTGCCCAGTGACTTAGAACCTACTTCCCATCTCTGAGCTCTGACTTTCCCATCTGCAAAATAAAGGTAACACCTGTCTCAGAGATGGGTTGAAAGGATTGCACAAAGCAAAAATGTGGGAAGTGCAAGCACAGAAACTGGAATGGAGACTGATCAGCACTCTGAAAATGGGAGTTATGGAACCCCCTATCTTGGGTGATCTAGGGCTGGCTGCTTTTGGAATAGAACATTCTAGAATATCTCTAGGTCCAGAGGGAATTCTTCAAATGCTCTTCCAACCATCTGTTGAGGGCTCTGTATCATGCCTATCGTAAATTATGCTGGATCCTCAGACCTGCAGTCTCAGTTTCCCTTTAAAGCTTCATTCACTCAACAAATAATGATTCAAGACCTGCAGGCACCAGCATGTGGACCAGGTACAAGGGTAATTTCACCCTTGAGTAGCTCCCTTTGGACTGGTGGACACAGTCATGTCCTATATGCCACATAAAAGCAGGCTTGGAGGCCACAGGAGCAGAGGCCAAACCTCCAGCCCCAGCCTCACATTGGGCACAGGGGCATCAGTTGCTGTGGGGGGAGAGCAATGTGGGATCATGATAGTTAGATTTTGCCTCAAGCTTGCAAGGTCTTAACCTCCCTAGCCATTTTCTCAAGTGGAAACAGCCTCTCCTCTGGGGCAGGTGTAAGGATTAAATGAGGCTGTGCGGGATCCATATGGTACCTGAGGTGGGGAAATGTTCTGTGCATTGTTGCACCACAAACAGCAGCACCAGGGAAGGCCCTCAAGCAGGTGGTCCTGGAATGTGTCCTGTGAGGAGGGAAAGGGTGTGTCTAGTTAAGGAAAGACTAGTTGGAGGGGAAAGGCAGTCAGAATGACTGGCTGAAAAAAATGAAATGTCCCTGACCTGGGAATAGTTCCATAAATGTTCTGAGTGGGCCCACAGCGCCTGGAGACCTCATTATTGTCAGCAGTGAGTCATCACCCACTGCGACCTGGTTCCAGAACCGGTGTGCACAGGAAGCCCTCCCGGTACGCAGCTCCCGTTGAAGCTGGGCTGCTTCCCTCCAAGACAGGATAGGAGGGGAGGAGCTGGTGTCACGAAATTGACCAGGCTTGCGAAACTGACCTTTCCTTTGGGGCTTCAAGGTCCTGAGCACCCCTCCCGTTTCCCTCCCTTCTTCCTGCTCTTCCAGAACACCCAGGCCATGGGCACGACCTTGGTCCCTGATGAGAGCTGGAGACTATGAAAAGGAGCTCCTGCCACACACTGTCCCCCAGCCCCTTTGGCCTCCCCTCCTATAACTGGGAGCAGGAGCCTGCCTCATCTGCCAGTTCCTCCCCTGCTATTGGCTGGCTCATCCCCACCTGCCTTTCACTCTCTGCTTAGCTGTCACTTCTTCCTGGAAGCCTTTCCTGACTTCCTCCTCTGCTCTGACTTTGTGCTGCCACAGGTCCCTGCAGGTGGCCTGTGGGGCATGCCTCAGTTCCACCCTACTGGTGCCTTGCCACTGTTTAGAGTATCCACATCCAAAAGTCAGGTTTGGTCACACATTTCTATGGGAGGCGCTCAGTAAATATTTGTTGAAGGGAAAATAAGAAATGACTAACCTGATCTAACGGAGTATATGATCACCAGGGGCAGAGTCGGAAGCAATTCGAGATAGAGAGAAATGTAAGCAAGAGGAGGCGGACAGTGGTGACCTGGAAAGTGAGAACAGTGGTAGTTGATCTGGGGTTTAAAAATTAGGGTTTTACAGTAGGTACGCAGCATTCAAGGAGGCAGATCTTGCAGCTAAGACTCAGAGGTGGTGTCAAGAAATGAGTTATGAGGGTTTTCCACACCCTTCATGACCCACGCCTGTGGTGCTGTGCCCTCCTCATACACAGTGGATGTGTGCATGCGTAAGTGGGCACACCTGGGCCTAGGAGGCTGACTCAAAGATTGGCATCACCCTGGGCGGAGGGAACTTAAGTTGCTGCTTCCTTGAAGGTTCCTTGCAGGCAACATGTTTTCCCTTGCTTGCTATTAAAAATCCTGTGAAGCTGATGCCAGGGCCTCTGACATTCCTTTTTAAGCTGGTAGAACTGATGGTGAACCTACCTGGCTTGGGATGGTTTCAAGTGGGAACATGAAAGAGGGGCATAGGGAGTGGCGAGTTGGTTCAGAGGGGCCTCTCACTCTCCAGCATCTTCCTGGTGTTCACCAGACTTTGGGGTCTGCCTGTCAGACTTCCCTTTGGGTGCAGGTCCCTACTTGGCTGCTTCCCCTTAGTCACCTGGCCAGCCCCTGCAGCGCAGTTTGACTTGTTGCATGCTGCCAAGCTGACTCATGCTGCCTCAGTGGCTCCTGTTTTCAGGTGTGTTTTCTCAAAAGAGCCAAAGGGGGTGAATGCCTAGGGGTGCCAGGGTTCTGCTGGAAGTCTGCTACCTGAGCTCCAGCCCCAGCCCCGCCTGCTGTGTGGGTGTCTTTGGGTGAGTCACTTCCCTGTCTGGCAGCTTTCCCATCCTAAACAAAGGATTCAGATAAGAGAACCAAAATTCTTTCTGGCTTTGGTATTCTGTGCTTAGAGAAAAACTCTGTAGATTTCAGCTGAAAGGAGGAAGGATTTTATATCCTTATTACAGACCTGCAAACCTTCATAAATGAAGAGTTGTGTTGGTTTTATTGAGGGACATATTAAGTAACTGGACAAAGACATCTGTAAAATGCCCATGAGCAGTGAGTCCGGAATTATCAACCAAGTTCTTGAATTTTGTTGGGCATAATTTGGGTCAAGAAGGCTTAGAATGATCAAATCAGGAAAGTTCAGGGAAAATCACTTGAGAAATCCCCATCACTAGCATCACCAGATCCTCACTGAGCTTCCCCAAGCGAGCAGTGCTATTTGCTGGCTGGTGTACAGCCTTGGCTTTTGAGTCGCTGCAGCTGGTGGGAGCGCCTCATATCACAGATCATCTGCTCCAGTAAACCCCAGTCTTTTCTGGGTCATGGATACTGAGAATCTGGCAAGACCAGCCAAACATTCTAGGGCAGTCATTTGGAGAAGAGGGTAATGCACACACATTCACAAACTTTAAGAAATTCACACTGGAATCCCCCCATCCCCACCCTAAGAGCTTCCTCAAAGTCTGTGGAGCCCCAGGTTATGAATCTTCAATCTATTCAATTTTTATGGAAAAAGATAAAAACTGAGTCCTGAGAAAAGTGATCAAACCTGTAAGGTCAGTTAGGAGCCCCAGGGACATCAATTAAGCAATAAAATCTGAGGGAGGGCACAAAGTTTGAGGTACAAGTATGCAGAAACTTGTGGGCCCTTGGAGTTTCTGTCTGGGAAATACAAGAACAACCTCCAGCCTTAGGGAATGGAGAAGGGTAAGAGCTGCTCAGCTCACAGCAGAGCACTCTTCTGCCATTTCTCCCGAGGAACTGTCCCCTTACCCATGGGAACTGAGTTAGTTCCCAGAAAGATAAGAACAAATGCCTAGGCTTGGGAATCAGGAGTAGAAGGAAAAGCATGTGGTGTGGCTCGCAAGAACAGAAAGGAAATGTAAAATGTTAAGATACTCAACTAAAAATGGGAACCATTTTCCTTTGACTCACTCAGAAGGGAAATCCCTAAATAAATACAGACGGTGTTTATCAGTTCATGGGCAGTAGAGAAGAGTCTTTGGCTGCAGTCCTTAAAATAAATAACCAGCAGGTATTCTCTCAAAATCTAAGGCAGGGAGCCTAAGACCTAGTGCTGGAGCGTCCACCCTTGAATGATGGGAGACATGGCAGCGATGGGCAGAAACCCCATATGGAGTGCTGCCTTCCTCCAGCCAATCAGCTCAGTCCTTGTCCTCATAGGGCGTGTGCAGGCCGGACAACTAAGTAACTCATGTCCAGTCCTCTTATTTTACCAAGAACTTGAAGTTCAAAGAGGTTAAGCACTTTGCTCCAAAGAGAGTGAGTGTCAGATCCTGGCCTGGAACATGGATTTTCTTCCACCCATACCCTGTGTCCCCGGGAGACCAGAAAGGTGAACTGGGGTCTGAGGAGACCACAGATCCTCATACCTGTGTGAGGTGTCAGGGGAAATACCATCTCTGACTGCCTTCGGTAGGTTAGGGGAATAGTGCAGGCTCTGTATTTGTTCCAGGCCATGCTGAGGTTGTATTCTCTACCCTGTCCACAGCTTCAGGACTTTCTGCTGTTCTTTAGCATGGGGACAATTTATTTTGGGTTTCAAGGCTTTGGCAGAGACCTAGAACTGCAAGAGGATACTTAGTAACCTGCAGTAGCACCAGGTGCTTTGTGGACCCAGAGAGATTAACAGCCCCAGGGAAGAGAGGATAAGGTTTCTGCAGGACTTGTGTGAACTGAAAATGGAAAGGGCAACGAGGCTGGAGCAAGGACACAGGACTGGACCACTCACCAGGGGACAGTAAGACAAGGGCTCCAGGCCAAGAGGGGCAGCTGTTGTGCGTGTCTGCAGTACGGAAGTAAAGGGTTTCTGGATCAGGGACCTGCTTACTAAGTGTAGGGGTGGGGATGGGGGCTGTGGGTTGTGTTTGTTGGGCTGATTGCTGTCTAAACGTGGAAAACTGGAATGCCTCTTCAGGAGTCTGAAATGTACTTAGCATGAGATAATAGTTCCTTTATTCTCAGCTCTGGATGAGGTCCTAGCTAGAACTTGTGTCTTCTCATGGGTTTAAATAAGGGCAGACACCCAAGACCTGGGAGAGGGTTCAGGGTAGCACAGCCTCTTAGAAATATAAAGTGAGCCACATCGATAACATAAAATGTTCTCACAGGAAATTGGTTGGATAAAATTAATGAGTCTATGTTTAGCCTATAAATCTAAAATAATGTCATCTAAACATATAATCGATATGAGTGATTAATGAGGCCTTTTACAGTCTCTATTTCATACTAAAGATTTAGTTTTACAGGGCTGGGCACGGTGGCTTGTGCCTGTAAGCTTCAGCCTATGAAGTGGCCGGGGCTAGAGATTGCGGTTCGAGTCCCGCCTGGGGCCCGTAGCGAGACCTAGTGCCAAAAAAATAGCTGGGTGTGGTGGCACGCGCCTGTAATCCCAGCTACCTGGGAATCTGAGGCTGGGGATCGCTTGAGTCTGTGGTATCCCGGGCAATGAGAGCCTGCAGTTCCACAGGCAAAAATAGCGAGACCTAG
>PVHY01020707.1:0-25060 GCA_004024945.1 Uropsilus gracilis
CCACCCACCTCCCTGCCGCCGCTGCCGCCCCCCCCCCACCCCCAACGCACAACCAGCCCTGCGTCTTCATAACAATCTTATGAGAAAAATGTTCTTATCTTTAGATGAGGCAAAGAAAACTTTAAAAACTTGATTCATTTCCCCAGTATCATACAGCTAGTAAAAGATGTTTATTAGTTTAGTACAAATTCAGACAGTTTTGATTCCAGAGTCTTTAACCCAAATTACTTAAAATCCATCACTTTCTCAAATAAGTTGGTTTTACCTGCTCATGTTCTCTTCAAATCCTTCCAACGTTTAGAGAATTTTTATAGAATTTTACATAAAATGTGAATATAGACTTGGCTACCTTCAGAAAAATTTACAACATTTTTACATTTGTAGAAAAAGAAAAATTTCCAATATATTCACTGAACTGATTTTAAAGTTAGCATTTAAAGATCTAAAGCCAGTTATTACCCACCTGGGGTTTTAGTTGACCACAACTTCCAAGTGCACTAAACAAGCTACTGAAAGAGTATTACTGTTGTGGGAACACTATGTCCTGAATGAACTCCACCCACTGATGTTTTATGGATTCCACCCTCACCTTCATGCCAAAGAGATCCCAGGTGCAACTTCCATTGTGCCATGACTCAACTTTTTGAAGAGGAAGTTGCTGGGAACTAAGAGTGGAGTTGAGTAGTCATGCTTGGTATAAAACTGAACACTTGGGGGGGAGGGTGGGGAGGGTTGGTTTTTGCCTGCCTTCAGCATGTACTCAGGGCCCCTGTTCAGATAACATTACCAATTAATATCTCTCTCCCTCTCTCTCTCTCTTTCTCTCTCTCTCTCCCTCTCTCTCTCTCCCTCTCTCTCTCTCTTTCTCTCTCTCCCCCTCTTCACCCCCTTGTAAATAAGTCTTTGTGTGCCTGCCCCTGGGGTCTTTTCTGAGTGTTTTTTTTCTGCATGTGGGGGAGGACTCACATTCCAGCCATCCCATTTTCCTTTGAAATACCCCTATAACATTACTGGAAGCATAATAGTAAATAGGAAATATTTCTTCTCTGCTCTGCTCTAATCAGAACTGGATCAGTTTTATTTTGGGGCACTGAGGCTGTTTAAACTAAGGAAGGGTGAACTTTTGAAATAGAAAATTCTAACTACTTTCAAATACTTAAAGATGGAGATGCACAACAGAAAAGAGCTAAGCTTGGTTAAGTTAGGTGGGTAGAAAGGGCCAGTAGACTGAAAGGAAAGAGATGCAGTTAGGGACTGAAAATAGGGACTATTCATCTAAAAATGAGAGAAGTCCCATGATTTTTAAAAATTCCTTATATTTTACTGTTATAAATTGTGTAATTAACAATGTCTTAACAGATGCCAGCTTTCACTCTCATGCACGATTAGAATGTCAAGGCTTGATAATTTGCTAACCTTTATCAGGAAAGCTGCTGATTAAAAAAAAATAGATAAACCATTATTCAGTTCTTGAACTTAAGCATGTTGTTAATGTACACGGTGTAAAAATTAGATGAGCATATATTGCCCCTACACACACAGTGACTCTTTCCTTGGCTCATCTCTGCAGCTGAGCTTTCCTAAAGGAGACTATTCTAACTAAAAATAAAGTAGGAGCAAAGTTATGGCAGTGCACCCTTGTCTTCTTGTCCCTGTTAGAATATAAGCACCTTGAAGACAACCCCCTATCATGGTGTTGAGTGAACACTACATGATGGCTTACTCAAAAGAGTAAACTAGGAACCATGGGATGTTTTGCATTTTGGTCTTTGTTAAATATTTCCAACCAGATATAATGGTTCTAACAGCCCCTGTGATCACTAGCCACATTATCTGTAAGAACTGGAGAACTCTGCCATTTTCTTCTGTTAGTATGAAAATGCCTCCAACAATGGTAATCCCCTAAAATAAGAAACAAATCTGAGTTTGCGCTGCTTGATTTTCATGTGAGGCTCACATTTATTCAAAAGAAAAACAAAGTTTATTTAAAATCAATTCAGGCTGTTTTTTTCCTAAGTATGCCTATATCTTCAACTCCCGGTAGACATTGTTGAATTTCCCAGCTCTGTAAATATTTATCCTGTTACCCAATATCATATTAAAGAAAGAGGTTTTATAGGTTCAAGATAATGTAGAACAAATAATCATACGCAAGACTGAAATTCTTTAACCAGAATAGCAATGCTTTTTTAACAGTCAGAATTTAAATTACATCCTGTTTTTTAATACTTAATATTCTCACATTTCTCAGATATGGAAGTGAAGCAAATCAACAAACGTGCCTCTGGCCAGGCTTTTGAGCTGATTCTAAAGCCACCATCTCCTATCTCAGAAGCCCCTCGAACTTTAGCTTCTCCGAAGAAGAAAGACCTGTCTCTGGAGGAGATTCAGAAAAAACTGGAGGCTGCAGAGGAAAGAAGAAAGGTAACTTTTCCCATCTGTTTTTTAATTCTTCTCTTTTTCCTACCTTCCCCAGTGGTTCTACCTTTCCCTCTCATCCTAGTGTTTTCCCTTTTCCTCATTCCCCCTGCCTCTCTCTCCCTTCACTATATATGAGCTAGGCTAGTTCAGATAGAAACTAGGCTAGTTCAGATAGAAACTAGGCTAGTTCAGATAGAGCCTAGCTGACCTAAAATCACAAACACTAATTAGTGCTTCAGTATCTTTGTGCCACTTCCCTCCATTTGGGTTTCCATATTGTGAAAGGCTGTCTGCTTTAGTCCATCATGCATAAACCCTGTAGAGAAAGCATAGTTTAAGTAAATTAACTTAGGAGTTGAGGGTGAAGAAGACACAGGTTTCTCTGGGTCTGCATCCTGCCCCTACTATAATCTATGGTTTTCCTTGGAACTAGAAATCACCTGATTCTCCCTCTGAAATATATCCTTCCTGTTTGTACTCATCCCAAAATAAAAGCCAGGAACTGGCCCCTGTGCTCCTCAAAGCCTGGATACCTGCCCTTGAAGTTGGTCTTTATAAGATGGAGACTCTGGGGTACAAGAATATCTTCCTCCACCCATTTCTCAGTCTTGATGACAACATTTTCTCCTTTCTTATTGGTCCCTGTTAATATTGGAGAGCTATTCTTTTGCCAAATCTTTAATTTTCCACAATCAGGTGACTAAGAAAAAACTGAAGGTATTCAAAATGGAGGATACTCAGAAAGGACTCTATAAAAGAGAGAAGTTATGTAGAAGTTGTGACTGAATAGATCTGTATATTGGTGTCTATAAGTGACCATTGCATCAAGATGATTTTGACCTACCCAAATGGAGTTATTTTAAGTATATATTCCTCCAACTTTATCATGATATGCTTTTTAAAATTCATATAGTCACTAATATACTCTATACACAGTCTTACAATGTGAGTGAAAACTCTAATTACAATCATTGGGTGTTGTTTTTTTTTTCTATTAAGATGTTTTTCTACCAAGGATCAAACGCCAGGCACATGGTGTGTGCTTGTAAGCAACAGCTTATGTCGTTGCGACAGAGTCTAGGGATCATGGTTCAAGTCCTGCCTGGGGCAACACAGCGAGACCTAGTCCCAAAAAATAGCTTGGCATGGTGGTACACACCTGTAATCCTAGCTAACTGGGAAGCTGAGGCTAGGGATTGCTCAAGTCCATGGTACCACGGGCAAAAATAGACATAGTCTCAAAAAAAAAAGATGTTTTCTTCCAAGAGTCAGTCAACAAATGAAATACTGTGTAAGATAGGTACAAGAATGAGGTCACGCTAAAGACTGAATTCTCTAACAGGGAGTACACATATACAAACCTATGTATATGTGTGTATTGTATGTATACACACATATTTACATACTGTAGTATTAAATAATAAGTCTAAAGGACTAGAAATTTTCAGCTATAGATAACTGACTATAAAATAGAGAGCATTTGCAATTGAGGCAGTTCAAGTCTCACTAAGCACTGGCATCCCATGGATAATAAGGATAAATCATAGGCTGACATACAGAAATGATAGAACTTGGTTAGAATACAGAGTAACTGAACTGAAATTGAAACTTAGAGATGAATACTCAGTCTTGTGGCTCAGGATGTTGCTGCTGTATCTAGGTAATATATTTAACTCAAAGGAAATTACTATTTAAAAACACACACAGAGACCTGATCAAAATTAACTAACTGTCCTCATAAAACCCTTTCAATTAACTAATTACTGATTCTAGCAAATTTTCTATACACTGACAACAACAAATTATCAACAACTGTGCTTTTAAACACTTGAATTGAGCTAGAAATTGGCCACAAAGCTGAAGAAGCATACCAACATTGTGATACCCAAGTAAATTGTTCTTTGGACTCCTTTAAAATCAAGATTTCTTCATATTTTTGATATGACTTGTTAACATTTTCAAGGCAAAAATCATTATATGGATTGTGTCCTGGTTGAGGGATTTTAATTGGAAAAAAATAATTAATGAAAAATACCCAGGTAAAAAAAAATCATTAATTGATTTTATTCTATTGGATTGCGCTGACTTAATGTTCATTAGTAGAACTGCTAATTATCTTTAAGGAACCTTCAGTAAGGGCACATATCTTAGTAATTATCTTAGTAAAGACATGATTATAACAAAAACCAAACTCAACTAGTTAAGATAAAGAGAAATATGTAGATAAGAAGTCAAGTGTTGGTTATAGTTTGAAATGCTGCTGGGTCCAGGAGATGGAGCAATATTGTTAGAAAACTTTCTTGCAATTATCCATCATCTCTTACTACATCTAATTACTTTCAATACCGAGAAAGCTTAGTCTCATAAAACCAGCCCTAAATTACTCTACTTATAAAATCAGCAACTCCAGGAGAGAGCTTCTCCTTCACGGTGTCAGGATTGAGTCTCCATCACAGCCTATCCTGGATAACATGCCCAAACCTCGAGCCATCCATATGGTCATGGGGATGCAGCATTCCAACTGACTGACTTGGGTGACATGCTCACCATTGAACTTTGCATTGAGATGCTTCTGGATTTCTACCTGGAAGGCTGTTGTGGAGGCATCTCCACATGGACTCAGATTTACTTTGTGTTAAATGTCTTGGCAATTTCCCAGCTCCTCACTCCATCTGTTGACAGTATCGCAACACTGACCATCTGGCTACTACCTTGGACTATCCCCCCTCAGCCTGCTTTGAACTAGAATTAATGTTCCATCTATTGGCAGGTGGAAGTTCGATGTAAAAGGAATAAGCTCTTATCCTGTTAGTTCTCCCTTTTTTAATTGTCTCTAGAAATCAGTGTTCACCTTCATGAGACAATTTCATGAGATCAACTTCAAACTTATGTTTTGAAATCAAAGTTTCTTTGACCAACAAGGTTGAAATTATATATACACTGTAGTCATCCACTCTATCATTTAAATCATTCATTCAACAAACATTTATTTAATTATAGGCAGCAAGGCCAAGCTAACGATATATCCCAGTTGGTACAGGACAACTCTTCTTACTCCTGATGTTTTGAAATTATTGTTACTAATTCCTCATTTCAAATGCATAGTATCCTACTATGAATATTAAGCAGTCATCATAAGCAGACTACAGTATTTAAGAACATAGTAGTCAAAAACATATGGAAATAAAACAGCTCTGACTATAATGTGGTTCCACTAACTAATGTTGTATAATCTGGGGCAAGTCACCTAGTCTAAATGTTATTTTACCCACCCATAATATGACATTCATGATACACCGACATCATGGAGTAATTATAAATTAATTTTAATTAATTAGATAATTAATTAAAAACATATAAGAAGCTTTGCCAAAGAGCTAGCTATTATCATGTGAAAACACATTCTGTACCTGACCTCACAGAGCTGATGATCCAGCAATCTCAAGATTTTATGAAAATGTTTCTTGTGAACATAGATGCTGAAATGCTACCATACAATAAATGTTCTAAATAATTTATATTATACAACAGTTTAAATAAAAGGATGATTTGATAGATAACATGCATACAAATAAATCTATAAATATATATAATTTATATTATATGTATATATTATATTACATATAATATATATTAAATATTATGTTATATATTATAATTATATATTATATTATATTTATATATATTATGTTATATATAAATATAATTTCTATTATATTACCAATATAATATAAAAAATGATGATGACAACTCAAGGATTTTAGTACAAGTGACAAAATTCCATCCTAAAATAGATTAACTTAAAAAGAGCATTGCTTGAATCACTTCAGTGAGATATAATTGGCATACTGAAAATATCAGCCAATCAATTACTAAGTCACTGAGCCACTAAAATAAAGATGTATTATTTATTTTTAATAAACTGACAATCGTGAATCATTAGTGACTGAACCTGATAGACTTAACTTTTCTGTTTATTGACATCTAATATTATAAATGACAAAGTTGAAAACATGGGGTGGTTTGCACAGCAATGATTTGCGAACTAAAGTGCTAGGTTATGCATAATTCAACCTTTGGGAAGCATCCTGCTCCTGTGAGCATGTGTCAAAGTCCATAGAATCCTCACAAGTTATTCCCTCAGTGAAGAGCACAGTTTGATTCCATTCTTAGGAGTTAACATTTTAGGCTTTGGTATAAAGCTCATTCTAAAGGTCTTTGGATTTTAATCATCTTAAAGTTCCTATTATGCTCAAGACTCATTGACATAAAGTAAATTTTCACCCTTTTCCCTTGTTGAACTATATTCATTTGTCATATTTTAATTAAATTTTGTTGTGACTCTAACTAGATTAATAATGCTTTTTCATTGTTAAGAGAGCCATCATCTAACTTACTATTGTAAAGGCATTTTGATACTAGCAGGTCGACTGTCTGCTAAATGGGTGTAGATAGCAAGTAATATATCCTAATGATGAAAAGGGGCAAGAAGAATAAGCAGTTAAAAATGTTTACTTTGGGAATAAAGAGAAATCTAGCAGTAACTAAAATATAGTCATAAATCTCATAAGCATACATAAAGTAATATGAGTTTTATATACCACTAAAACTCAAATTTATTTTCCATTTCATTTGTACAGTAATTAAACTCTTATACTTAGCAATAAAAGACATGATAATGAGCCTCTTTGGGAAATGTTAAAATATTCCTAAATGTACAATAACTCTTCTCCCTGTCTAGTTATTTTTCCCATCATATGTCTCTCATAATTATTTCAGCGTTATGAGTTCATGTGAGAAGATTTATGCCTTGAAAAGGTCCTCACCAGTAATGTAGCGCTATCATTATAATAGAAGGAAGGAGTTTCTTAGTCTCTCAGAAAATCATTTGGACATTTCAATTCTATAAATACTTGGCCTTGACATTTGTGTTTTATCAGCTGATCATGATCATGCCCTAAGTTTCCATCTCAGCATCTTAGTGACCTTCTATATTCAGTACATACTATGCAGAAATGTTCTTCCATAATCAGGTCCATCTCCTAAGAACAATTTATTTTTAATATTGTTCAGCAAATTCCACCTCTCCAGCCTCCTTCTCAGGCAACACAATCAAATGTTAATCTAAGCCTGAAACACAGTAAGAATACCTATTCAATGAGGGAGAACTTTACCAAAATGAAGAAAGATTCCTCCCCTTTTGTATATCACATGTGTGTCATTTATTGTTGTTGATGTTGCTTTTATTTATTTTATTACCCTCACACTGGCTTCATGTCATGTTTTACTCTAATTTTCTAGACTGAATGCTTATTTATTCATTGATAGAAATAATGGAATCAGAATCCACTTTCTCACTTGAGGCTGTGACTGGGAGATTAAACTGTCTTAATAAAAGAATCAATTTTTCCCTACGTATAATGTTAGAAAAGCTATAAGCTGTGCTATCAGGATGCTAGGTTTTGAAAGAAGGAAGAATTATTTCTTTTTTGCAGGAATAGAATCGCAGAGACCTTAGGAACCAGACCTTAGGTAAATCGGACTATTAACACCACACAATAACTGGGATACTTCACAAAAATTGAAACCTAGAAATAGTTCAGGGAAAAGTCCTTTCTCTAACTTCCTTCACATCCCTTATTTTTTCCCTTGGGCTTGAGATATAAATATTTGAAACATCGATCATCATTTGGCTCAAAAATGCCTCGCTGAGGAAGTGGTGATGATAACATTTCTTCCAGTATTTAAGAAAAAGCTCCACGGAAGTGAGCAGCCCTGAGGAGTGACCTGGCCCAGTCTGGCAGATCTTCAACATTTTAGTAGCAGCAGCACTTGAGAACGTTCTGTACTGCCTTCTGTTTCTGTTTCACCACATTAATTGTGTTTTAAAAAATGCACTTGACACCTGTGCTGGGTAATCTCATTTAGCCCCAAAGGCTGCAAAATTACTACCGCCATTAATTGAGGCATTTCAAACGGAGCCAAACACTGCACTCCAGCAAATGCAACGGGCCTCTCCACATTACTCATAATGGGGCCTGCGGGAGTGTGGGTTGACACAGACTAAATGTGTCCCACCCAGGCAAGAAATTTGAATAAATATGTGCTGCTAGATTGCCCTTTTCTTTCCAAGGCCTCTCCTTCTCAGTTCTATTCCCTGCTGTCTCCTCCTGGTTTTGGCTTTTTTGACCAGAGGAAATTAAGAATGCAAATAAAACTTTAAGTTAAAACACAATTTAATAAAATGTCAGCATCAGTTTAAGCATCTGAAAATTTAAAATGCTTCTTGTTAACGATCCACAGTGGCATCCTATAGAAGAGCAGTGGGCGCATGACCCCTAGCTGTGCTCTTAGCACCAAGGTGGCCTGCCCACACTCCATAGAGCAGGACTCTACCTCAGGGCTTCTGAATACCAGCTGGGATTCTTTTCACTGCACCACAGGAATTTCTATAGAAAGCTGACTCAAATAAAAGCCAGGAAAAATCCAAGTGGGTCTTATCTAGGACAGTGTTGAAAGCACTACTGGACTGGGAGGAGAAGGAAAGACCATCTGCTAACACACTAAACAGAAATGTCACATGTCTGCCTGCCTCTAGTAGCCATGGCTAATGGACCTGTGTTGCTCTGAAGAAAACAATCCTAAAGCCTAGCTGTATAGAATTTTGAAAAGTTTTATTTTATTTGCTTCACTTTTATTTCTTTAGTTTCATTTTTGTTTCCTGAAGCTGTCCTTGGTTTTCTGCTCATTATAGAAGACTAAGACTCCAGTCTAACCCCTAATAAAGGCTGGCACTCAGGGAATGAGGACACCTGAGCTGGCAAGAAGCAGGTTTATTAGTATGAGCCCTGACTCAGTGGATTCATATCCCAAGGGTAAGAGCCCTTACTAGGAAATGAAGGGTTTATAAACACTTTACATGTGCTGGTGTTCTAAGTGGGCTATCATTGGTGGTGGTACATGGCCTCATAATGTAAAGAAAGAATGAAGAAGATTCAAGGAAAAACTGGTCTATGTACAAGTAAACAGAATCAGTCAATCATGGGTTGTTTATCTAGACCCCTAAGCTGTATTTTTTAGGTCATTGTGCTTCAGCATACTTCGAGTTACCATGTTTCACCTGGTCATCATATTTCACCAATAGTTAGGTAGATTTTTACACTGTGAAAAGCATCAGGTTAAAATAAAGTAATGGTATTTGTTTGAGAGAAACAAGACTCATATATTAGCCCAAATTATGTCCCTTCAGGATCTTTGTTCAAGGGGGTTTTTTAAGAAGAAAGGGGAAAATATAAAATTGTAGAAACTATTGATTAAGAACTGAGAATGGGTATAGATTATATTCCTTATAGTTCACTAACTTTTAGCCAGGCTACTTTTGGTTACTACAGGGAGAGGAGAAGGAAAACAAAAATATTTCTTGGAGATATTCTCGGTGAAGATTATATTTAACTAGAAACCATTTCTTCCCAGTCAATAAATAGCTCTTTTAAGTAAAATGAAGTTTCAACAAGCTGGAATTATTTAGTCTGCCTCAAACATCCCTTCTCATACATTGCAGCCTTCCCTCCCTCTACAAAGTTTTCTGAAATAGGAATTACCTAGATTGAGTTGAATTTTCTGAAACAAAGGATCATAATCATTTCCTCTTATCTCTTCAGTTTGCTGTGAAATTCCCCAGCAAGACAGCTCTGCTCAGTGGATGTGCATGAGTACAGAAGAGAGTTAGGAAAGGTTTAAGACTGTCATCACCTTGGGGTCCCTTGAGTCCTCAAACTGCCCATAGTCAAAGGAATATGGATACATCTCCAGCCTACATGAAATAGGCAAAATTTAACATTGAGTTGAACTGCATTAGTGGGTTCATCATGTTCAAGTCACAAGTATTCTAATTATCCTCAAATCATCGTGGCTACCATTTGCTCAGTGCTCAAGTATTTGATAGTAGACACTGTACTGAAACACCTTACAAACATCCTATCATTTGATCCCGAGAAACAATCCTTGTGAGATAAATACCATTTTTAGTTACATGTCAAAAATATAATAATTTTATGAAAACTTTCTCAGAAAGAAATTTAAAACACACAGCCCTTCAAGGCAGTCTCTCTTTTTCTCTGCTATCATTTATCAATCCAGGTAGCTGTCAATAGGCAAAATCGGTGAAGGATTATTTACCAATAGTTCCACCTAGAGGCAGGAGGATAAACCACCTAAAAATAGTTTAATTCATGTTTCTTTCACTAAGATAAATTGATCTTCAACTTGTGTAACACTTTCTCGTTGTTTCATGTTCATTTTATGCAAATGATTACAAAGCAAGACTATGTTGATCTACTAAGGATGTCAGTTAGGCCATGAAGGGATTGAAATGAGAAATGAGGCTGGTTTCTAAAGTTTTCTGTCTTTCAGTGAGTCATCAGACCTAGTTCTATAAATCTGAAGGTGAAAGACATCAAAAGAGACTTTGGAGTCAGTCTAATCTTATTATTTCTATAGAATTTTAACTAAAAAGAAGTTTCTTCCACTGTCAGTCTCTATACATCAAAATCCCTCCAGTAAGATTCCATGACCACTACTACCAACTAAAGTGTCTTTCTACTAATTCTTTTAATGGTAATAGTACTTAATAGACATGAACTATGCTTTTATTTATCATTATTTACATGCCCACATTAACAATTCTTCCTTTGAAAGTTTTCAAGCATCAGCTATCTTACAGAACAATAAGTATGTCACAATTTAGTCTTAAACCCGGTAGCGCGGGTTTAAAGTTTTCTTGATTGATTGTAAAGGGAAAAATGCATGTGAAAAGAAGTTACATCACACATCCAGGTTGACCCACACAGTTAACAAGCTTAGGCCTAAACTAAGGCTCATGCCAGTCTATTTTTCAAAAGGTATTCCATGAACAATCTGCATCAAAACCAACAGGAATGTTTATCAAAATATAGATGCCTGGGTCTCATCAAAGTACCAAAAAATCAACTATTTAGTGGTGGACACCAGTCAACTGAATTTTTACCATCATCCACCAGTGTTTGCCAAAATATGTTCTATAGAGTCAGACAGCCTCCTGATACTGCAGGAAAATTACAGTGCACAAAGTATAGGAGAAATATGGGGGTAAATACAACCTGCTCTGGAGGTTCTGGTCTAATCACTGGGCAACCACGGGTTCAAAAGGTCTCCCTGGTGACCACAGCACATTCAAAAGGGGGCCACAATTTCTGTGGATTTTCAGCTGTCTTTGCCTATGAGGTAGGCATTGTTTGCATTGTTTCACCAATGAAAAAGGGGGTTGAGATGGACATGAAATAAATAGAAAAAGTGAATTTGGTGATTTGCTTGGTGAAAGTGGAAAAGTTCACTGTAGCATCTAACCTAGAGTTAATACAAATACAGATAGACAGACAGACAGATAGAAAAAAGGCTGGGACTTGCCCTGATCCTCACCTATTTTCCTCAGCATTCAATGAATGTTGTTATCCAATGATTAATTACAGTATTCCTTTTGCATAAATACTTGCCAGCAAATTGCTTTAAAAAGACAGAAATCTTCCATGAGGGTTAAATGCTTCTTCCATAGCAGACTGTCCAGGACATTTACAGCTGAAATTTTAGTAAACCACATTTCCCAATTTCCCTAACCACATTCTATAGAAAACCCCAAGTGTGCAGATGAGTGCAGAACTGTCAACGGTGCCTAAAACTAGAAGTGCGATTCATTTAAAAAGAACACTCTCAAATCAGTGGGCCGTTATTGCACCAGGTTTGTGTTTGGATGATTATAAGAAGGGTCTATTTTTCTTCCCCAGTCTCAGGAGGCCCAGGTGCTGAAACAATTGGCAGAGAAGAGGGAACACGAGCGAGAAGTCCTTCAGAAGGCTTTGGAGGAGAACAACAACTTCAGCAAAATGGCCGAGGAAAAGCTGATCCTGAAAATGGAACAAATTAAGGAAAACCGTGAGGCTAATCTAGCTGCTATTATTGAACGTCTGCAGGAAAAGGTAATCACAACAGAGTCCTGAGCAAGATGTGTACATTCATGGGCAACACAACTTGGTCCCAGAAACTTAGTCAAAACTGATTTCAGGTGGAGATGACAGCTAGCCCCATGATAACAACTAGTATAGCACTGACTTATAGGGGCTACATCATGGTGGTGCAATGGAGATTCGATTTAAAGCTGTAATTTTGTTCAATTTTTGATCCAGTCATGAATGGATTCAGATAGGCTGATTTATGGTCCTCAAATGTTTGAAAGACTCTGTACATATCTTATGAACCACTCTACTGGAAACATGTTAAATTGGAAAATTCAGCTAGCCATGTTTCCCAACTAACCATATTCTATAGAAATGTGGTTATTTCTATATGCAGATGAGTGCAGAACTGTCAACAGCACCTAAGACTAGAAGTACAATTCATTTGAAAAGAATACTCTCTCAAATTAGTGGACCATAATTGCATTTGGGGGTTGTGTTTGAGTAATTTTAAGATGGTTACCCATCTTAAAATATAATATATAATTATTATAATAAATCTATTTCATTTATCCATCAATATATAATGTTGACTAAACAAATATTATGTAAATCAACAAAACATATTTGTCAAAAAGGGAGACAACAGTTATGAATTCTCTCCCTGTAGGGGAATCTACACAGAGAAATAAGGTGGAATAATATTCCGTAGAAGACAGTAGGTGATACTCACTTCCTTAAACTTTCCTGGTGCCTTTCTTCTCCCCAACCTGAACATATATTCCTTCCTTTTAGTCAAGCTGAGCAATGCTAGAGAGGATTTGGCAAAAGAATTCCTTTCCCTTTTATGGGTTTTGTGTTAACTATCCACCATCATCACCACTGTTAGAAAGGAAAAAGATCTTTCCCTTGAAAATGCACAGCATGACTGTTCATCTCTAGAAATCTTACATTAAGAAGTAGGATGTTTGCAAATTGATGCCTCAGTCCTTTTCTGAGCAGTCAGCCTCCCCACTAGTACTGAGTACTGTTAGCACTGAGATGCAGAGAGAAATAAAACCTTCCCTGTGACCACAGCACTGAGAGTTTTAGGCATGATCAACCTCCTATTTTGTATTTCTTAGGAAGCTTCACATTTTCTACTAGGATCCGCCCATCTCATCTAAGGATCAGAGAGCTCTGCAATAAAGATCTGATGATTTTTTTTGTTTTCACTCCTATTTACTCCCATATACACGTATAATTTCACATGAGCATCTGTGCTCTTAGGAAATGTGGGAAATTGTTGAGGAAAGACATGTGGACACTGACACAGCAGTTAGCCATCATGGCTCTCAGAAGTGATGACCTGAGCAGGAGCCAAAATAACCACTGGATTCCTTCCTCAGAGACTGATTTAATTGTCTGTGGTGGACTCGTAAACTAATATTATTTTTAAAGTTTACTAATACATATTAATAGTCAGAACTGAGAACCACTGAGCTAAAATAAAACCTTCTTAAATATGCCCTTTTAGGTTGTCATATTAAATTGAAATATTTTTATCTTTGTTCAGTGTTTTTCTTCCTTCAAAGAAGAATGAATAATGTACTCTTTTTTTTTAATTCACTTTCTGTTTTCATAGGATCTCATCTCAATGCTCTAGCCTATTATATAGAAATTATATAGAAAAGAATCAAATGTGTAGAAGGGTGTAGAAATTTTACCAACCTGCATGAGCTGATCTATTTATGTCACTCAAATTGATTGACATAAATAGTCATGCCTAGGATTCACAATTATAGTCTGGATTCTAAGTGACACTCTAGCAAAGAAACACCTATTCCTGCCGTGCAAGTCAGATTAAAGAGACACTTCCCTCTTTCCTCATCATGTCCTTCCTCTCCTAACATACTCAACAGCATCTTGCAGAAAATTTACCACTTGACCCTTTAGGAACCCTGAGTAGCAGAAGTTCTCTCACCAGACTGAGCAATGAACAATAGTGAGTAGTGAATTTTGAAAAAGCAATTAGAGAAGGGATGATCATTTTAACAATGATACAGTTATAAAAATTTAATATCAAGCATTTAAATATAGACTCTGTAACCAATTTTTTAAGTATATATGCAAGGTTTATTTATATTTTCTTTTTTATATTTTAATATTTGTTTTTAATTTAATCTTTTATTTATTTTATTTTACATCATTATCAGTTACCAATTTTTGATGTAGATCAGGGAGCTTATTAGATATTAGTTAATTGGGTCTTTATTGATTTATCTACCTATTTATTTATTGCATTATTCATAAGTATATCACATCTCTGATTCCACTTTTAATTGAATGAGAACTAAAGAGTTCTGCAAAATAATCAGAGTATAACATTTTTTTAATTTTTCCTAGCTTTTTAAGAGTTGCACACAATTCTAAAATACTACTTACTATACTTTCCTCCTATCGATGAAAAAAATAGAGTAAATTGTAGAGAAAATTGTAAATTTAAATCTGCTTCTGTCTTGCCCAGTGTCACTGACAGTGCTTGGCAAATATTAGCAGCTCACTAATGAAATCATTATTGTGGAAGAATAGCTTGACTTCATGATGAGCTTTTTCAGAGTATCCCAACTGCCTCAGTAATCTTGGGGTGCACAGTCTCCTGACTATTGCCAAGGACAAGCTGATAAGAACAAACTGATGTTGAAAATTGCATACTTCCTGCATGTTTGCCTTAGCTTTCACATCATGATATAAATTCACATTACAATTACATAAGTATACACTTGATGGCTTGAACACAATGCTTTCAAAATAGTAAATTTAAGGAAATACTTGAAAATATTTTTCCTGGAAACTCAGAACTTATTTTAATTTCCCTTTTTTACAAGTTTTATCAAGCTCACAGATTATATTTTCTCAAGGAAAAATCCATTTATTTATAATTAATTTTGAGTTTGATAGGAAGTTTTACTCAAAATAGCCTAGTAATCATAAAGTTTCTTGCTATAAAGTTTAATTCTGTATGAATCTTTAGACTTCAGGCTCTGTATTTTCTAGCAAGTAACAGTCTGGGATTTATCTCAATTTTTATCAGAACTCAGCTCTCACTAATTAGTTTTTTTCAGCCTGTGAAAAGAGTTTGCTGCATCTTTTTCCTTATAATAGCGGAACAGAAAAAAAGGAAGAATCAGCTCTATCATGCTAATTTCCTTGTGACATTTCCAAACCGGATATGAATTCTCTATACGTGCCTTTTTTTCATTTTTCTTCATGGCTTTTGAACATACACAAAAGCTAATTTAAACTAAATTAAATAAAATTGCTTTCATACTCTTTCTCTATAGACAACTTCCTGCTTATTCCAATTCTGTCTTTGAAGGAATTGTAGGATGGTATATAATTTTCTTTCTCCTTGAATCTACATCTGGAAAGACAGTGTTACATGACTGTAACACTTTCTCTTCACACTAACATATAGCAGTGGTTTTAAAAAGGGTTGGGTGCAAATCCAAGGTCTCTGGGTTTAAGGTCTGGTTCTGCCACTTGTTACGTATGTGATCTTGGGCTTCCTACGCCTCAGTTTCTTCATCTATAAAATGGGAATGGAAATAGCCTCTACCATAGGAGTTTTGTGAGGACCTAAAAAATCAATCCAGTTAAAATCTCTATTTTTATAGATCTGGTGTCTATCAAGTGCCTCATAATGTTCAGTATTATAACCCTATAAGCAGACACTCTTTGTAATTAATAATTCAATAATAAGATTTGATGTATAATTAGTCAAGGTCATTGCCTCCAAACTAAAGGAATTTACAAAATCACAATAAATGTCTGGAGCTGTGGGGAGTGGGGGGAATAATGATATGAATAATGTTCCAAGTGGAAAGCTAAATAATGCTAATGGTAATTAACATTTAAAAATTTCAATTCAACAAACATTTATTTAACATCTATGATAGGCAACACTGTATTTATAGTCATTCCATGTAGTACTCTGTACTAAAAAATACTAGGTCCACCTTTCCTCCTTCAGTCCCCCCCTACAGAAAGCTTATTTCTCAAACCAAATTTAGAGTCTCGTGTAAATAAGCATGTGCATACTATATGTAAAACACTCTCACGCTATGTGCAAAACACTCATACTATGTGCAAAATACTCTCATACTATGTGCAAAACACTAGCTACTGCATCCTATGAGTGGGACAGAAATAAGAACATCTTGACCTTCAGTGAACTGAAATGTAAGCATTCACATTACATAGCAGATGAGAGCAGAAATGCCCTTAGTACTAGTTAGAATAAAATAACTACTCATGAAAGAATTGGTTTATGCAGGGGTCCAAATGGAAAATGAGATCACTTTAGTTGGCGGATTCCTGAAAATCGTTGTGGAGAAAGAGACAAATGTTACAGGGTTTAAAGAGTAAGTTTACAATCGGAAACAAGTAGAGACAGAAGACTGGGAATCTTACCCTCTGAAAACTGCATGAAAGGACAGCTCGTTAAGACTGATACATCAAGTCTGTGTAGGACAAGCATCAAAGGAATAACTGGACCGGTCATTTGGACCCCAGTTAGGAAAAACCTTGACTAATGAATTGAAGAAGCGTGAAAAATGTATTCTTCCTGCATCTAAATAATGCTCCCTTATCTATTAGCAATTATAACATCCTTAAAAACTTGGGGGAAAAGGAAAAATTAGCACCATTAAAAATGATAGAGCAAACAGCAATGTCATGTTTTCTTGCTATTTTCTGGATTTAAACAGTGATCACTCAACATTCTTTTACACATAAAGTCTTGTAATCAAAAAAGTGTTCATTTACAAAAACAATCTAGTAAGATCTGTAACATAACACGTCATGGCCCCATTTTTCTCCTTTTGAGTGAAACAACTAAAATTCTTAAAGATAGACACCAAACAGTTATTTCCGGTCAAATGCATCGTATGCAAAAGGGTGGGCATGTGCTCATGGCTCTTTAGGGCAGATGACAAGACTGTGACCTCTCTCCTCCCTTTGATTCCCCAGGAGAGGCATGCTGCCGAGGTGCGCAGGAACAAGGAGCTCCAGGTTGAACTGTCTGGCTGAAGCGATGGACGGGTATGGCACGCCCCACCACTAGTAAATCCCCCTGCCTATATTATAACGGATCATGCGATATCAGGATGGGAAATGTATGACATGGTTTAAAAAGAACTCATTATAAAAAACAAAAACAGAATCAAAAATTAAAAAAAAAAATCAATGCGGTCTCTTTGCAGAATGTTTTGCTTGATGTTTAAAAAATACCTTGGATCTTATTTTGTAAATACTTACATTTTTGTTAAAAAATACAAGTATTGCATTATGCAAGTTATTTCATAATCTTACATGTCCTGTAACAGGCTTTTGATGTTGTGTCTTTCCACTCAAATGAATTTGCTAGGTCTGTTCTTTTTGAAGCTCCCCATGTCTAACTCCATTCCCTGCCCTTTTCATTCCAGCAGGATAAATGAGGTCAGTAGACAGTCTATGATGGTGCTAGAAACCCACCATTGCCTAATGACCTAGATGGCTCTGTAATCTCTGAACTTGACTTAGACCATACCTAGATCACAGGTACTGACTCCACACGAGCCTCAACATTTGTTCGCTCATAATCTACTGCCTAAAAACTACAAAACCAGGCTAGGAAAAATCACCCATCGTAGCATTTCCTTCTGCTTCTACTGGATTATGTGCTACAAATGTGCTTTGGCTTTATAAAGGGATGGATGAGAAGACAGATCTGAGATCAATCTGGGTAGAAGCAAAATGTTGAACCTTTTAAAATGCTGAACAGAGATCCAAATCCAAATGGTTCAAGCAGCTGTGAAATCGCTTTTCATGAAGTGGGCTTAATTCTCTAGTTTAAGTTCTTTTGATGGAATGAATTAATTAATGTGTCGGGTGGCTTATTTGTGGATGCCATGATTGATGATGTTCATTTTAAGCTCTTACCTATAGTACAAGTACATGATGCTACTGAATATTTTTCCACTTGGAAACTGTGAGCTGGTTGTGCATTAAAACATACAGCAAACAAAATCAAAACACTGCGGACTTTCACTCAAGCTGGTCTTTCTTCCCCAGTGTGAGGCAATCCTGCCTATTAAAAAAAAAAAAATTTACTCCATCTGTGAGGGCTGACACAGTTCAGGGGGCTAGGCAGGGCATTTGTGCCAACTAAAAGAATCACCAGATACCCACCATAAATACCTATCGCAGTTTTGAAGTTGTTTCTCCCCCAACTCCCAACTCCTGAAGGTTGCTGCCTGCATATTTACTCTTCATTAGTGCTATTTTCCTGTATGTCATTGTGAGCAAGCTGTGATTAATAAAGAATTGGAGTTCTGTGAACTAATAAAGATTTGGTCTGTTCTCTTGCCCACATCATGTGCTCGACTCTGGAGTTCATATTTTTAAAGGGTTGCCCTTGCATTAGGTAGTCTCATAAGCAAAAAGACAGTAATTAGAATTTGAAGGAAGTCAGTATCCTGCTGATTCACTTCCCTGTGGGAGTCGCGGCTAGCATAGCTTTTCTCTTTCCCTCTGACAAACTAGATTGGCAGGGGAGGTTCAATCTGTTCCTCTTAAAAAAGTCAGGGCTGAGGGAGGTACCACAGGCTCAGACCAACAACTCTGAGGAAGAGACACCCTTTCAGAGCACTTGGAATTTTCCTGGCATCACCTCATTTCTCCCAGGTGGTCATAGGACACTTCCCCCAACCTGGTAAAATATAATTTCCTGGCTGTGCTGCCAACTCTCACATTGCCAATAAATACATCACACATGGACACAGCAGGGTCCTGTCAGTGACCCAGATGGACCCTGCAGGGTCAAAGGAACCATATCCAATTTTAGCAGAAAACCATAAATAATTGAGACCATGCAGATTCATGAATAAGTAAATAGAAGCACTAACAAGCCAAGTTCAGGGTTGAAGCCACCTGGTCTCTATCATGGATCTCCTTTATTTAAGGGAATCTAATGCAGCAACCATCGAGACACAGGCTGAACAAGATGAGCTCTATATGATCGTCCTCTAGAAACTCAGTCAGAACTTCTGGTCAGTACAAAATAATCTGTAGTTTCACACTGGTTTTTATATGAATTATTTCAGGAAACATTATATGAAGGGTTTCCATTTGGGCTAGACACTGTGATTAAGCCCTGAATTCATGAAAATGAAAATCCTCAAGAAGCACAGTCTCCTGGCTTAGTTTAATGCGGAACTAGTAAACAGGATGTTTGGTTCAGTCTTTGCAGTGCAATGAGGGGAAACACATGGTTTCTCTGAAGCTTTCTAAAAATATTAAAAAATGTGTGAGCCCCTGAACCGGGACTGGCTGACAAGGACAACTGCCCTGTCTTAAAGGAAAATAAAACATGGAGATGGATGAGATTTGACTCCCAGTGGTAAAATCTATTTCTCTTGATTTCTCCCTCCTTTGTAGCTCATCAGTACACCATCCCTAAATTTCACCAAGCCTGTGAGGACAGGTTATGTCTATGAAGCTGGATTAAGGGGGGTTTACATGCTGTATAGTCTTTCAGAGGCCCTATTAAAAACATATTACTGAGTTCCACCTCCAGAATTTCTGACTCCTGAGGTCCGTGTGGAGGCCTGGGAATGTGCATTGCTATGGTGTTTTCAAGTGATACTAATGCTCGTTGATTGCAGCATCACTTGAGAACAATGAAACTGATGCAGGTGTGGGTTGGTGACCACACTAAGGGTTCACATTGAGGGTCTGTTGAAATCAACACACGTTTCTTTGGGGTGAAATGCAAAAAGAAACTTTCAATTGTATTCATAAAAGTGAGAGTGGCAGACAAAGGAATCCAAGAAGAAGAAAAAGAACTATACAGGACAATATGAAACTACAAAATGAATTTACAGAGCAATAGAGAGAAGGCACCTAGGAGTAGGAGTAGAGCTAAGAGACAGGTGAGGTCAGGACTTTGTCTCTCTTACATATATTATTATGACACAACATATTATTTCAGTAGGTTTTAAACATCTGAAAATACTACTAATCCTTTAAGAAATGAGTTTTGTTTAATTTTTTATTAATTTTTTGTCTTACATCATTGCAGTCCCCATAGTTTTCCTGCCACCATATCACTCATGAACTATTGCTGTATTTCCTTGTGTTCATTCCTCCCCTGTTTTGCCCCTGTCTCTCCCCACCTTTTGCTGTATGTTTCAGTTCTATGATCACCTTGTCAGTTTTGGCTTTTTCTTGAGTATTTGTTTGGTTTCCTTTTATTCCACATATAAGAAGACTATCCAGTATTTATCCTTTTCCTTCTAACTAATTTCAGCTAGCATAATCCATTCCAACTCCATCCATGTTATCCTAATGATATATAAGAAATAAGCTAAGCACTCTTTGCATGGGATGATGACATTTTGTGACTTATCCACTGTTTGTCAGCCTGCTTACACTTAAAGATTTTTTTAGAGTCTTGATTTCCTCAAGATCTTGTTTAAGCTGTTATTATTTTGAAATGTTCTGTGAAGAAAATTCACATAGTGCCATTGGTTTGAAGTTTCAACTTCCTCTCCTATCTTTTCTGCAATCAGAAATGTATGGAACCACTAAGGGTTGACACACATTCTCTGAAGGCAGTGCTAGCCTTTAAACACTTCAGAGTAGAAAACAAAGGTAAAAATGTACTAATAGTTATACTCAGCTACCTCCAGCACACCCCAACCTCCCTTACTGAGGAAGAGGTTTAGAAGGGGGATACCACAGCACCCAAATAATGAAGCACCTCTTTCATTTCCAGCCCTAGACAAAACAATCATCCTTTACTTCCAAACAGGTGACTTGCTTGAAAAATCACTAAGGCAAACCCAAAACCCAAAGTGAAATTAAGACCCCCAAGCACCTTCCAATTACCTCAGAGTCATCTTGAATTCCTAATTATCCTCATTGCTCACCTCTAATTGATCACCAAGCAATATTAATTTGACCTCCAAGTTGTCCTTCTTTCCTTGCTTCTTTTCCACTTCCATGACCACTGCCCTAGTTAGGATCCTCTTAGAGTGTGAAAATAATCAGCTAACAAATCTCTTCGTACACTTTCCATAACCTACCTTCTTCTCTCAGTAGAAAAAAATCTGCACTCCTCTGACATAGGACACATTGCTTGCATTTTTTCATATTTGTTCCCCTATTAGTTGAAGATGGTTTATTAGTAAAACCTGTAACTGGTCAAATTAAGATTCTCAAGTATTCACTGTATCCTTACCTTTCTCCATGTAACTTTATAGTACTTCCCACTAGAAAAGGCATTTTTAAAATTTATTTATTATATATATATTTATATATAATATATACAATATATACATATTTTAATAGTTGTATTCCCCAGGTTCTCCCACCACCATATCACCTGTGTACTGTTGTCTTGGTCTTTTGTTCTCATCCTTTCCCTGATTCCTCCCTCTCTCCTTCCCCCTCCCTAGCTGCATATTTTTGTTCTATTGTCAGATTGTTAGTTATTTTTCTTGACTTTTTGTTTGTTTTCCCTATTTCCCACCAATAAGTGAAACCAGACAATTTTTGTCCTTTTCTTTCTGGCTTTTTCCTACTAGAATGATTCCTTCTAGGTCCATCCATATTATCACAAATGCCTCAATTTTTGTCTTTTTTGATTGCTGAATAATATTCCATCATGTAAACATACCACAACTTTTCCATCCATTCATTCATCAGTTTGGGGACATTTGGTTTGTTTCCAAATCCAAGCTATTGTAAATGGTACTGTAATAAGCATCTGAGTACAGGTGTCCTTTTGAATAGTGTTCTAGTAGTATCCTTGGGTAGATCAGAAAAATAGGCAACAAATGCTGGCATGGATGTAGAGAAAAAGGAACACTCTTACACTGCTGTTGGTAATGCAAACTGACCCAGCCACTGTGGACTAGCCACTATGTGTGGAGGACCCTCAAACTACGGAAAATGGAACTACCATTAGATTCAGCAACTCCAATACTGGAAATCTAGAAAAGGCATTTTGCTACCTCCAGACCATTCTACACTCCACTGGTGTTGAGTTTGAGTCTGTATCATACCACAGCCAATGGAATAATAAAGGATTTGTTATGAGTAAAGGCTTTAAATATGCAGAGGTTTGCCAGCCTACATTCTTGAGATCTATCAAGAAAACACATCATGGAGGAGTTTCTGTAACACATAAAATACAGACAAATGAACAAACCTGAACCCCATTTAAAGCTTGAAGTCAAGGCCAGCTGACACACTGCCTGAAACAGAAAATATGCAAAAAAAGCAATTATTTGTTATCATGAGCCACCAAGTTTTGAACTGGTTTGGAAATAAGTATTATTGTGAGATTTTATTCATATTGTGTCTGAAAAGATTTAATGAGCTGACATGAATCACATAACACCTATATATAATAGCTATTTGATAATTATTAGTCATTAACATGTATCACATAATTTATGTTTACATAGCTGTGTTTCTCAGGTACAAGTTCCTCTATGGCAGAGTCTCTAATTTATCGTTGAATCCTTAGTAGCTTGCAAGTTCTACACACATACATACACACATAATTTTTGTGAGTTAATGAATGAATGAAAAATCACATTGATAAATTTTAATAGGAAAATATTTAGTGCAATGCTTGGTATATGTAAGTACTTAAATACTAGTCCCATCTTCCCTCTGTAGTCTAAAAGTATCTGCTTAGTTTTAAGTCATTTGAGCACAAACTTAATCTTTATGGCATGCAAAAGAACATTTCAGGTGATCAGAAAAATAAACTGAGAAATGGAGACATTTCTAACATCTAACCATAGAAAGACATAAAATCACTTTGAGGAAGCTCCTTAAGTAAAAACATTGCCAACATTTTGGCTACACACCATCAAATCAATACCAGTTCTAACATCTCAGGCACCTGAGCTGCTGATCATATTTGACAGGTGCACCGGCCAAGGCAGCAACTAGTCCAGGCTTCAGAATCAAGAAACTCCCATTTGTCTCTAAGGAAATGGAGTCTAACTGAACTGAACTATCTTCAGCAATGGGAAACTACAACATTGACACACTTCTTAAGGTTTGAAAACAAATCCTGGGCGTTCATGTGCTGAACATTTTACATGCATTTTCCCCTTTAACACTGAAATTCCCTATGTGAAAAACATTTTTCCCAAGGGAAACCCCTGTATCCTGAGGAAACAGCTTCCTCTGAATACTTTTCAAGGAGACAAACAACACCTATTCTTTTTTCCTTAGCTTTATTGAGATATTTTTATATGTAAATGTAAGGTATATGCTATTACCCAATATATACAAATATTATTGAACAAACACCACAATAATTTGAATGAACATCTTCACCTCTCATGTAATTACCTTATTATATCGATGTCACAATGTCTCATTTCTACTGTCTTAACAACTGTCAAGTATACACACACACACACTGACACACAATATTAAGTCAGTCATCATTCTCAGTTGGTCAAACCTACAGCCCTTAGCAAATTAACTCTCCATCTAGTCCTTGCTTACAAGCACACAGATGAACATATCTGTGACAATCATGTATTCTGATTTTCCTTTAAATTCATGAGCATGAACCTCAAGGGAGCCCTTAATTTTTCCTAACAATCACACTTTATTTCTCTAGTTTTATTCTTACATTTACTTAAAACTTCTCAAACTTTTAACACCTCTTTCTCTGTCCTCACACTCAGCTTCCTACTACACTGAACAAATGAAGTAATTAGAAGATAATTTCCACAGACTCACACCAACACATCTATCCACCTACCACACTTATGTTCTGTCTTCCTATTATTACAGATGAGTTATTCAAAGCTAGTTCTTCCTCTTATATACCCCATCTCCTCTCACCAGGAATTCTCTCCTCTCCCCTCCCCATTTCATTCTTTTTTTTTTCTTTATCCAATGTCAGCATTAAACACAGTACTATTTCTTTTATTTTAAAAGATTTTTCTATTCCATTTTTCCCACCAACTATCAATATAATTTCTGCTCCACTTTTAGCAAAAGTCCTAGAACACTGTCTCCATGCACTATTTCTCTTCTTCTTTTATCTCATGGATCATACTCAATAAAAGACTTACTGATAATGTCAAAAGTGCCAGATCCAATGGGAAATGCCCAGTCATCTCATTTGATTTATTACTTGATACAACTGATGATTCTCTCTTCCAAGATGCATTTCCTCACTTGACTTCCAATGCCCCAAAACTTTGTTGACTTTAATCTGTTTGCTGTTGCTTCTCCATCTCTTTTGCCAAGCCCTCTTTTTCTTTTTTTTTTTTTTCTTTTAAACGGATTGCTTAGCAACTTTATTTTTTATATGCAATACAATGTTGTTAACCATGCTGTACATTACATCCCCATGACTTATTATTTTATAACTGGATTATTATTATTTTTTTTAATATTTTATTTTTATTTTTTTTTACTTTGTTATACATATTTTTTAAATTAATTAATTTATTTATTTTACCGGGATTCACCCCCCCCACCCTCCCTGACCATTCCCCCTCTGTCCCGCCCCCCCACTCCGAGTTGTAACCATTTGGTGTCTGTCTTTATCTTTTTAACTTGTTTCTGCTAATGTGATTTCTTTTAGG